>WAAE01013204.1:82491-135391 GCA_013400495.1 Nicator chloris
CCATGGCTACCCTGTGCAGGGGTCAGCACCTCTATCCATGTCCATGGCTACCCTGTGCAGGGGTCAGCACCTCTATCCATGTCCATGGCTACCCTGTGCAGGGCTTCACAAACTGGAGGGAAAGTGGCACCAGTTCGGGGTCAGCACAAGCGCCGCGGTTCGGGGCTCTTTCCCTTGTGAAATGGGGCAGAAGGTTTGTGTGCCAGCCCCAAACCAGCCTGGCCCCGCTCTTGAGAAGTTCGGGGGACAGGAAAAGAGGAGGGAAGGTGTCTTTACTGTGGAGGGACAGCGGGTAGGCTGGAGGTGGGCATGGAAAGGTCGGAGCACGTCGGTCACACTGCAGGAAGCGGGCGGGGAGAGGCCGTGGGCTGTCCCTCAGCTCCGCGGGGACGATGCCTTTGCTTTATTTAACACACTGACCTTCCGTGGAGCTGTGCGGAGGCACGGCGAGCTGCTAACTCCGCATTTGTGTCCCAAGATTTATTACGACCTGGGAAAATCCAGAATGCCTTTGGGAGGGGGAATAACCCTTCCCTTCTCCTGAGGGGCCGGGTGTGAGCGCGGGCCCGGTTGGGGTGCGGCCCGCAGCCCAGGCTGCCGGGGCACACGAGCGGCTTTGTGCCGGGGCCGGCTCGTCCCGGGGCTGGCTTTGTGCGAGTGCCGCTCTGACAGCCGTGAATCACCCGACGGCTCCTGATTTGCGTCAATCAAACCACATTTAAGGGCGCCTTTGTTCGCAGCTTGGAACACCAGGCCGGGGCCGGCGCTGCTTCCAGCGGCTCCTCTCCGGCAGCCTGGGCTCGGCTCCGCGGACAGAGCCTGTGCTTTAGGGGAGAGCTGGGGACTCGCTGTTCTTTCCCTTCCAGCCCTCTCCCTCTCCCGCTGGATGCGGGCTGTAGAAATTCATCTCGGAATGCCCAGATTTGCGCTTCGGGAGGCTGAATCGTGAGGTTTCCGTGTGGAGGCACAGGGCTTCTGCCCAAGGTTGCTGTGATGAGTGGTTTTGGGTGAAGAGGCGCAGGTTTATCTTTGCATTTCATTGCTTGGGGGTTTCAGTTTCTTGTTTTTTCTTAATAAAGATTTCAGTCGAATTAAAATTTCTCAGGGAGCGGTTGGACAATGCTCTCAGGCACGGGGTGGGATTCTTGGGGTTGTCCTGTGCAGGGCGAGGTGCTGGACTGGACGATCCTTGTGGCTGTCTTCCAGCTCAATAATTTCTGTGATTGTTACGGAATCCTCTTTCTGACATAGAAACTGTGACTGCCGTGGGATCAGGAGCCACGCAAAGGCAGCACCGAAATGCAGCTCCCAGCTCGAGGGGGATTGCAAGCCCAGAAATAAATCCCATTGGCAAACTCGGCCCTGGGGTAGGACACGACTTGATGCTGCTGCTGTGCAGGAAGGCTTTTGGAGAAGTGCTAAAAACCCCCCAAACCAGCCAAACCTCACAAGAGTCTTATCTGCTCTTCACTTCAAATCTCTGGTGCCTTAGAGAGGTCTCCAAGCTGGATACAGAGCTGTTCCTGGGAGCTGGCTGAGGTTTTGTGGGTTCCCTTCAGGCCCGCCTGGTGAGGGCTGCCTTGGGCACGTGGTGCTTCTCTTGTGTGCAAAGACCACTGGAAACCCTTCTCCTTTCTTTTCCACCTCTGAGCATCCTTTCCACTGCTGGGTGAGTGTGACCACATTCCCTCCTCTCATCTTGCCCTCCCAGCCTTCAGGGCTGGTAGCTGAGGTCCTTCCCCTTCCCATGTCCCTGTCCAGGCATTCCCTGCTGTCCCTTGTCCTAAACACACCCCTGACCCAGTTCATTCCCACATCACTTCCCTGCCTCTTCCTCTCTCTGTGCTTTCAGCTCATTGAAGTCGCTTCTCCTGCCTCCCGTCCCCCTCTGGCACAAGTCCTTGTGCTCATCAAAACATTGATCTCATGGGCTGTAGCCTTGCCAGCATAATAAGGCCACTGCTCTTCCAAGCACTTTTTTTTCTCCCCCCTCTTACAAACACAGAAACAATTCTTATTTTTATTTTCTTCCTTGGGCTTGCTCTCACTATTTTTCAGGCTGAAATTAGAGGATTAATTCCTGCTTTCCTGCTGACAGTAGTGAAAACAAGCTAATTTCTAAGTGTCAGGATGCTGATCCTTCTCTCATTCAGTTCCCAAAGAAGGTAATAAAAGAACTATAAGAATAAATCACTGTAGCAGATGCAGCACATGGGCATATGGTGGTCTATTAATTCCCCGTGTTCCACCCAGCTTTTAAAATAAATCAGTAAGTGTTGATAAAACACTAGAGAGCATGCAGGGTTTTTCCCCTCCACCCATCTTTTCCTGCTCTGGACTCTGTGATGGTTAATTTTGGCAGGTTTTGGACAACCTCAGAGTTTCCCCATGGAAACGAACACTCACTGGCCTGCCTGCCTTGTTCTCCACACTTGGGCGTCTTGTTCCCAGCTGGTTTTACTCCTCAGAGGCAGTCCCTGGCACAGGCTGTCCACAGGGCAGTGGCAGAGTCCCCATCCCTGGAGGGATTTAAAGGACAAGGGGATGTGGCACCTGGGGACATGATATGATGTGGTGGTGGCCTTGGCAATGCCGAGGGAACAGTTGGATTTGATGATCCTACAGGGCTTTTTTGGGTTTTATGGTCCTATCAAAGAGGTCTTTTCTCTGTTTGGGATTGTGTACTGATCCTCGTCCCTGGTTAAAGGTGTGTCAGAGGTGTTTAGGAGCCCCTCAGGGAGCTGCCCTTCCTCAGCCTGGCTGAGGAGACAGGACAGGAAAGCCCTCTGCAGTCAGGTGGATCCCTAGGGCAGAAGTTCTGCTCGGGTTTGTGCGTTATTCAACGAGTCCTAATTGCTTAATGGAGCACCCAAGTGGATTTCTAGCATCTTCTGACTCACCTTGTCATGCAGGACAGGCGGCTGCCTAATCCCCCAGCGTTTGCAGGGATGCTTTGCCACCTCAGGCTGCTTTTCCAGGCTCCGGGAGGCTCAGGAATAGAGCCTGAAGCCAGCGAGGAGCTGGGCACCTGCCCAGAAGTTACCACAGCTGCAGAGCTCAGCAGTCACAGCTGCAGGGGCTGCATTGTTTTGAAGCCCCTACTGACCTTTGGTTTAGGAACAGCTGCATTTTGAAACTGGGGATGGCTGCAGTTAAAGCTGAGGAGTGAGGAGAAGGGCAGCCTGTCACCAAAAGGCAGGGACACCTCCCACTGTCCCAGGCTGCTCCCAGCCCCAGTGTCCAGCCTGGCCTTGGGCACTGCCAGGGATCCAGGGGCAGCCACAGCTGCTCTGGGCACCCTGTGCCAGGGCCTGCCCACCCTGCCAGGGAACAATTCCTTCCTAAAATCCCATCTGACCCTGCCCTCTTCCAGCTAAAGGCCGTTGCCCCTTGTCCTGTCACTCTGTGCCCTTGTGGAAATCTCCTTTTCTTGCTGTGTATCCTGAACAAGCTGAAAAAGCAGCAGGGAGAATGCTTTTTCCATCCTCAACTAAAGGAAAGCTTCTGGCAGTAACTCAGTGGAAATTAAAGTTCAATCTTTGTATTAGCTTGACTTAAGTGGAAATTGTTAAATACTCCAGGATGTTGTCATTCTGGAACTTAGGACTACACTGGGAAGTTTTCTGGGGATGTTTCTGCTTTTTTTCCACCATTTTCTGAGTCCTTGATCTGCTCCTCAACTTTTTTAAGCTCTTCACAACAAAAAGTCTTCGTGTTGGGTTTTCTTTATTCTTTCCCTCTTCTAAGTGCTACTTCTGAGCTCCAACCTGTCAATATTAACACAGAATGCATAGGCCTTCTGTTTTATGCTGGTTTAGTGGGGGATGTTCCCTTTGATTGGAGAACTGCAGATGCTTCAAGAACCCTTTTACCCTTTGGCAGCAGAGCTGCTGGAGTGCTCTTGGAGGGCAGGCTGGAGCCTGGCTCCTTGCTCTTGCCAGGGATTAGATGGACAAAAACTGGTGAAAAATCAAATGATAAAGTCTCTTGATATCCTGGGTGGGAAGGAGCCACAAGGATCATGCAGTCCAGCTCCTGGCACCGCACAGGACACCCCAACAATCCCACCCTCTGCCAGAGAGTGTTTCCCAAATGCTCCTTGAACTCTGGATAATTTGCAGCTGGGATTTTGACTTGAAATGAAAATGGTTTATTTCTGAGAATCTGTGCAAAGGCTCTCTGTCCTTTGGAAATAGAAACTCGGCTTTGACTGACTTGTTCCTGGTACTTCAAAATACGGTTTTTAATTTGTATTAGATTGTATTAGATTATGTGGAGGGGGGTTGTTTATTGTTATTTTGTTTTAATGAATCCTCTTGCTGGTCTGCAGGCACAGTTGTTTTGCTTCAATCAAAAACTTATTGCAGAGGCAGAAATGAGATGCAGGAGCAGGATGGGGAAGTGAAGGATTCTCTCTCACAAGAAAGCTGGAGAGGCACTTTTCACAAAGCCACGGGGCGATGGGATGAGGGAGATGGGCCTTAAGCTGAAGGAGGGCAGGTGTTGATGAGGTCCTGGGGAGAAATCCTTCCCTGTGAGGGTGGGGAGATGATAATTTTGAGTGTGCAGAATAGAACCCACCAACTCGTGTTCCTAATGATGTCTGCAGAGCAAAACCAGCTTTGCCTCAGGTGGTTTTGTTCATAGTTTTTGATGTGTGCTTAGGGAACCTGGCCTAAGGTGCTGCCCCAGGTGGGAGCTGGATCTGCTCCTCCTCTCTGGGAGCCACACTCAAATCCTGAGGTCACTTCTGAACCCCTCGTGACAAGAGAGACCCTGAGGGGCTGCAGCGTGTCCAGGGAAGGGAACGGGGCTGGGGAAGGGGCTGGAGCCCCAGGAGGGGCTCAGGGAGCTGGGAAAGGGGCTGGAGCCCCAGGAGGGGCTGAGGGAGCTGGGAAAGGGGCTCAGCCTGGAGAAAAGGAGGCTCAGGGGGGACCTGGTGGCTCTGCACAACTCCCTGCCAGGAGGGGACAGCCGGGGGGGTCGGGCTGTGCTCCAGAGAACAGGAACAGGAGGAGAGGGAACGGTCCCAGGCTGGGCCAGGGGAGGTTTAGGATATTGGATATTAGGAGAAATTTCTTCCCTGAAAAGGTGATCAGGCATTGGAGCAGGTTTTCCAGGGCAGTGGTGGAGTCACCATGCCTGGAAGCAACGAGGTGTGTGGATGTGGCACTTGGGGTCATGGTTTGGGGCCTGTTCTGGAACCCCCTATTTCTGTGCCCCCGTCCTGGTGCCTTTTTTGCTCTCCCTCCCCCTGTGGGCTGAGCACAGTGCAGGGCTGGTGTCTCCAGCACTCGTGGCCTTGGGGCTGCCTGGGCAGTCACAGCTTCACGTCCTGCAAAGTCCATCCTACCCAGGAGCAGCCAGGCTTTGCTGGAGTGGAAATGAACTGAATCAAGGAGAGACCAGGCTGGAGGACACCAAAGAAACTCAAAAAATCCACCCCAAGCTCCCCTCTCTTCTATCTCTCCTTCCAGGCATGGAGGGAATAATTCAAACTGTCTGAACTAATCTCTAATCCCACACATCTCTTTGGAGCTCCACTTAGCCCCAGATGATGGAATTTGTGGTGGTAATCATGATTTAAGAAGCAGGACAGTAACCTGGCAGCCTGTTGATAGTTTGTTCTCTTCTTAGCACTCTGCAGTTTTTAATTGCTTGGGGTGAAAAAACCAGCCATCCTTTCAAGACTTCAAGGTGCTGCTTCTGCTTCCTGCTGTGTTTTTCCAGGACACGGCACCGGGTTGAGAGAACTGTGTGCACAGCATATCCCAAACTGCCAGAGAAACCCCCGTGGCCTGTTCTGCTGCCTGCTTTTTGGAAGGGCAGGGGAGAGGAGGAGCAGCCAGTCCCTGGGTGATCCCCCCTCTGGTGGGACAGAGCTCTGCTGGTGGCTCTCACTTCTTTGGCTGCTTTGCTCAGAAGCTTATGGGTACTGTGGAGTCTCCCTTTCACAGGCAGAGCTTCCCAAGCAAAGCTGAAATCCAGCTCTTACCCCCAAGCAGGAATAGCTGTGTCCTATTTTCTTACTTTTTTTCACCTTTCCTGAAGTCTGTGCTGCCCATCTCCCTTCTGACAGTAATTCCATGTCCTCTGCCCTGGGAGCTGCCTCCTTTGCAGTCAGGTCTCAATTCCTTACCCTCTCTTTACCTTTCTGCTGAGTTTTGGTGGCTGACACTGATCAGTGGATTTTATTGATGGTGGACAAGACAGATGGAGTGTGCATAGGAGGAGTATTCTAGGAAATAAAATGGCTAAAAGCAGAGCCAGATGCTTCTGATCTGTAACGGTGTTGTACAAGCACATTGGTGTTTTGTGCTGGAAATATCAACAGGGGATTAAATATAAAATACTTTGGCTCTCCCCATTCATTATAAATGGCAGATGAATTTGTTTCGAGGCAGAGTTATTCCAGATTGTGCATGTGGCATTTGGGGACATGGTTTAGTGGTGGGGTTGGCAGTGCTGGGGGAGTGGTTGGGCTTGGTCTTCGAGGTTTTTTCCAGCTTTAATGATTCCATGACTTGGTAGGAGAGCAGTGACTGGCAGGGTGGCAGCTCTGGGGTAGGGGGTCTGGCAAAGTGGCTTGGGGAGTGCTGCCATTCCTTGAACTCAGCCTTTCCTCTTCGTGCCCGTTGTTTTCCACGTTAAAAGGTCAGACACATGGGAAGGGGTCATTTGGGCACGGGTCTTCTGCAGCACTGATGGGCACTTAGGGCTGAGGGGGCCAAAGCTGGTGGGACCTTCACGAGCCGAGCCCAGGAACACAATTGTCTGAGGAGGATCATTGTTACCCAGAGCTGATCATCCTTATCCAAAAGCCTGCTTCTGCTCTCTTATGGTCTCATAGGATGGGAGTGCTGGCAAATCATGGAATCATGGAATGGTTTGAGTTGGGAGAGACCCTACAACTCATCCAGTTCCACCACCTTCCATGATCCCAGTGTGCTCCAGCCCCAATGTCCAGCCTGGCCTTGGACAATTCCAGGGATCCAGGGGCAGCCACAGCTGCTCTGGGCACCCTGTGCCAGGGCCTGCCCACCCTGCCAGGGAGGATTTCTTCCCAAGATCCCATCCAGCCCTGCCCTCTGGCAGTGGGAAGCCATTCCCTGTGTCCTGTCCCTCCATCCCTTGTCAAAATCCAGAGCTTTGAGGTTTGTGCATGTGTTGTAAGTGGTGGATTGTTAGGAAAAGCCTGCCTGCCTCCCTCTGGGGGCTGGATGGGAGAGGAAGATCTGCTGCAGGCTGGGGTTCCCACAGCCTGGGAACACACTGGGGCTCTGTGTGGTGCTGAGGCAGCTGGGTGGAAGGGATGCACACAAATCAAGGATACCAGGAAAACAAACATGGCATCTGCAGCACAAGGGAAAGGGAGAGGGGTGGATATGTTGTGGGACACTTGTGGAAGTGCCTGGCTTTCCTTTCTTCACTTGGAAATCCAGCTGAAATGCTGGGCTGCATTTTTTTTCCTGTTGCATTCTTCATTTGGAGCACTGTTTGTGCTACCCTTGAACAGTGACTGCAGAAGCTTCTTCACTTGTGTGGGCAGCCCTGGAAGTCTGTTTTCCATCTTCCAGAAGATTCCAGCTAGTTAGAGTTCCTTTGTCAATCAATTTTCTCTTGTTTACCAGGGTATTAGGAAGCAGGAATAGAAGCAGTGTGTGTTTTGCCTTAGGACATCAGCAGTCCAGTCACCATTCCAGAAATTCCTCCCAACTCGTTTTTTTCCTGTCTGTAGCAAAGCTCACAAGGATTGTGGACGCTGTAAATGTAAATCTGAAAAGGTCAAACCTCATGTATGCCAGAGACAGGAGTACGGGCTGACAGCGATGCAGGGGCACAGTGAATTTTAAACTGTGGCTCGAGAACAACATGTTCAAAAAAACCTGTCCAAGGACATGCCTGGGATATCGAGAAGGAGTCTGAGGGAAAGCAGCGAGGATTTATTTGTGTTACTCAGTGGCTTCTTAACATGCAGCAGAGAGGGATCAAACCTGGATATCCAGGAAAGGTTCTCCCCCAGAGGGTGCTGGGCACTGCCCAGGCTCCCCAGGAAATGGGCACGGCCCCGAGCCTGCCAGAGCTCCAGGAAGGTTTGGACAGCACTGCCAGGGGTGCCCAGGGTGGGGTTGTTGGGGTGTCTGTGCAGGGCCGGGAGCTGGGCTGGCTGATCCTGGTGGGTCCCTTTCAGGATGTTCTCTGGCTCTCTGAAAGGCTTTGGTTTGGATGAGTCCTTGTACAGAAGTGCAGCGATGCTGGGATCAGCTCTGCCCTGATGCATTTCCAATTCGAGGAGCGAACACCGGAGCTGAGGGAATCTCATCCGAATTGACAAATGTCAAGTGCTTTCAGCTGCTCCTTTGCTCGTGGTGCACAAAGGATGAACGATTCCTGGCTGGCTGGGTGTTGGGGTGGGGTGGGGGATTGAACTGTGGGCCAGGATTGATTTTTTGGGGGGAGGCCATTGATTGGCATGGCTGGCTTGATGGGAATGTCATCACAGCGCTGCCTCCGGCCAGCAAAAGCCAAGGGATGGATTCCCCATCAGTGGCTGGAGGGAGGCTGCCCAGGAGTAGCTGTTGGTGTAAACCACTGCAGGATGCAGCCCAAACTGATGGAGGTATTTGCTATTTAGCACATTTGTAGTCACTGTGGTTTCTTATTTCAATTATCACCCCGGTAGGATAATATACTGAGGCTCACAGTGTGCACTGGTTCTAGGGAATGAGAAACTGAGCCTCCTTTTCTCCAGGCCCAGCACATTCTGATTAATTATGTGGGGCCCACTCCCCCATTTGCTGATCATATTTGCAGTGTTTTTCCCCTCCCATGAGAAGCAGGCACCTCTTGGCTGCAGAAGCTCCAAAGGAATTCTGATGGGTTTCTGGGAGGTGCCAGCTGGATTTTGGTCGGGGCACACAGAAGGCTTTAAGGCAAGAAATAGGAGAGAAATAACTCCAGATTAAGAAAAAACCCTTGAAAACAGTACCTCAAATCATCCCTTTTTTGCGTGACTACCTCTGATTAAATGGTGCCTTTAAGGAGTAACCTAAGGAGTAAAGCCAAGTATCTTAATTTACACTTTCCTACTTGCAGTGGTGAAGCAAAGCCCAACATAACGACACAGAAATGAGTTCAAATGAACTGTGGCAACCTGGGCTAGTGGAATTTGTCCTTGCCCGTGGCAGGGAGGTTGGAACTGGCTGAACTTTGATGTCCCTCCCAGCCCAAACCACCTACTCACAATTACACCTGGAGACCTCTGCCGAGTACTTTGTAGAACATCTGTTTTCTTTTGTAACACACAAAAAGTATTTCATCATGTTCACTCAGAGGGATCCTCAGGGACTCAGAAGTGCCCTGGATGTTGCAGCCCCTGAGATTCCTGATTCCCTATGAAGGTTGTCTCCAGGCAGACCTGGAGCAATCCCCTTCTGGAAGTGCAGCCCAAGAGGTGGTTTGGTGCTGTTTAGCCCCCTGTGAAGGCTGCACTTTGTGGGTAAACGTTCTGTGCCCTAAAGGAACAAGACAATAGTCATTAAAACGCTTTTTAATTTATTTTCTCCTCTTTGCCACATTATTTTGAACATCAAGTCCAGCACTGAGGCCGCACTTGGGGACGAGGTTTAGCAGTGGTGCTGAGTTGATGGTTGGAGTCGATGACCTTGGGGGGCCTTTCCAACCTTTTCTGCAATTCCATGATTTTGGATTGGCCTTGTGTTAAGATGGACTTGCTTCTCCTTGGCTTGGAAACAGGAGTTGCTCCTCTACACACCAGGAATTAGAAATATCCATTTTCCGAATGTGCCGTTCTTGTGTTACTGTGTTTAATGCAATTTAAAATGCTTTTACTAAAGCAAATCCATATTGCTGGTATTATCTATTATTACTGTATTAGATGGCCATGGAATAATGCTCCTCTGTGGTAAGGAAAACCCATTCTGCACTGCGGGAGCGTTTCAGCTTGTGCAAACCCCTTATGTGCCATGGAACTGGAATAAAGGGAATTTCTGAGCTCCAGGGACTTGTGGATTGTGCCTTTCTGGTGGCAGTGGGGACATTTCCCTCTGCTGGAGCTTCCTGCTGCTTTCCATCATCGGGATGAGTCAGAGGAGGTGCTGAGGGTAGGTGCTGGGAGCTGTCCTTTGGGTTGGGGTTTGGTGGTCTCCATCCAGAGTTCTCTGTAGAAAGTGTCCAGCTTCTTCATGGCTCTAGTTTAAGGGCAGTAATTCCCACAGAAACACTGAGTTTGAGTATTTTACAGTAAAACAGTCTTTTTGATGAATGACTCCACTTTCTAATCTTTAGCCAGAAGTAACCTTTTGGGTGGTTTGTTTCTTTTGAGACTGAAGAGCCAGTGCTGAAGTTT
This sequence comes from Nicator chloris, assembly GCA_013400495.1. NCBI lineage: Eukaryota > Metazoa > Chordata > Aves > Passeriformes > Pycnonotidae > Nicator > Nicator chloris. The sequence continues at coordinate 92,861 of WAAE01013204.1, forward strand.
GGAATATGGTCGCTCTGGACATGACTGGTTTTAATTGCATGATTGGTTTAATTGCTGTTTGTTTGTGTACTTCCAGGATTGTTGAGCTGATGATTTTGACTTTGACCAAGCACTATCTCCAGTTTTGTTTTGAGCACCCTGAATTAGCGTGTTGGGACAGGATTTTGATTTCTGAGTGCCAGTAATTTTTGGTCCAAACTTTGTACACAAACTTGTTCAATTTTTATATGCACCTGCTTGAAATCTGAGCAAAGCAAGGAGAAAACTTGTCCTCCTCCCTTTTTCAGAGGGAGGGTGGCACTCAGACATGTCATTGTTGTCTTCAGCAGGCATAGGGTGACTTGCAGTTCAGGCTGCTCGTAAACACAGTCAGCTGGCCTGTGATCCTTAAAACGTTAGACCAAAAGGATTTTTCCCTGGTGAGCCACAGATGTTATGCTGTTAAAGGCTTGGATGTGGTATTTCCAAGGATGAGTTGTCCACCCTGAAAGATGGTGAGTGTAGCAGAAAGGGTGATGGAGCCCTGGGAAAGGCTGGGGCTGGACGCCTGACAGCGACCACTCCATCAAAGCCAAGGCCTGATCTGTTTGCTGACCATCCTGTTTCCATGCCTCCATACTTACTTGCCTTGATGAAAAATTCCCCCTTTTTTCCCTCTGCTCTTTCCAATTCTGCCATGTGCTCAGGCAGCTCCTAAGGCCAGAAGGCATCTGCTTACTTGTGAAATCCTGGATGGTTCCCCTTGCCAGCAGTGTCCAGGGAGGGCTCCAAGCCTCAGTTTCCTTTGCCTCTGTTCTCCCTGCCCTCTCTGCTGCATCCAGGAATTTCTCCTGGGTTAGCTTGGGTGTAATGGGTTGCTGAGTAAGTGTCCTCACTTGGTTTTCTCTGGAAAGATTCAGAACCTTTGGATGCTGCCTGCATTGGAAATAGTTCATGGAATCACGGAATCTTCTGAGCTGGAAGGGACCCACAAGGATCCCAAAGTCCAACCCCACAGACACCCCAACACTCCCACCCTGTGCCTCCCTGGCAGTGCTGGCCAAACCCTCCTGGAGCTCTGGCAGCCTTGGGGCCGTGCCCATTCCCTGGGGAGCCTGGGCAGTGCCCAGCACCCTCTGGGGGAAGAGCCTTTCCCTAAAATCCATCTTAACCCTCCCCAGAATCATCACTTGTGTGGATCAGCCTTCCTTAGCTCGTGTGCTAGCCCAGCACGGGGCTGGAAGGCAATGCAGTCTTTGCTTCCCATCACATGCAGTTTACCCCTCCTGGAAGGAGAGAAGCCTTTTCTTTCGTGGCATCTCCTTAGCTTGAACGTGGTGTCCTGTGAGCGTGTGGGCAGGAGCTGGAGCCTCCTTTGGAGCTGTGGAAGAGCCAGGCTATCTTTCAGCTGCATTTCCTCCTGACAGTTTATTCATCCGGAGAGAAGGGAAAATTAAGCAGGTTACTGAACCTTCTCTCCTGCCTCGAAAATGTGCTTCACCTCTCTCCCGCTGCTGACAATTGCAGATAATTTCAAGGTGCCTTTTTTTTTTTTTATTATTCCCCCCCCCCCCCCTCTTTCTTTGCTTCATTCTTGTATCAGCAATCAGTTCTGAAAAACCTTCTGGAATATTAAGGGCATTCTGCCTGTGGATTTGTGGCTCCCCAGTGGGGATCCTGTGTGTTGTGAATGGTGGGTGATTGGGGAGTGGCTGGGTGCCAGCAGCTCCTCTCCTGCTGAGCCCAGGCAGTCCTGGGGAGCTGGCTTTTTTCACTGGCCTGAAGTTCACGGGACCTGTCTCAGCAGATTAAACACCTCACTTTGATAACGCTCATCTCCTGGAGAAACATTTAACTGGCAGGGTGGAATCCTGCCTTTACTCTGTTCACCTCCCAAGAAGGATGGAAAAATTTATCCACTTTTGTTAAAAGGCTGCATTAAAACTTAAAAAAAAACAACAACCCACCACCATGCAGGGAACAGGAACATTTTGCAGAATGGCTCTGGAAAGAGCCTGTTGGTTGAACATAATATTCCAGAGTGAAGTTAAATGCTTGGACTATGCTAATTTCTCGAGGACAGTCACCTTTTCAGATGGATTGCACCCTGCAGATGGTGGCAGATTGTGCCCTCCTCCACTCCTGCCAGGAGCGTGTGCTCACTGACAGAATCAAAGCAGCAAAAGGATGAAGCTCTCCAGAAGAGTTGATGAATCTCTTGCCTTTAAAATTGAAGTGCTTTGTGCCAGGGAAAATATCTATGAATATATTTATAGTCATGAACAGCGGAGTCTCGGCTCCTTCGTCGCAAGTGGGGAAATTGCTGTTCCACCAAGTCTGTGAAAGTGAAATCTACTTTTAGATGCTTTGGAATGGGAGTCTGTTGGGTTTTTTATGCAGGATTTAAAAATATCTGAACTCCAAATTTTAGAAATCTGTACATAATTGTCATGAAGATGATATATATATGCAATCTAAAGCTAGTGAATAATGGCAGGTATTATGGAATCACAGAATCCCAGAGGGGTTTGGGTGGGAAGGGGCCTTAAAGCCCATCCCATTCCACCCCTCTGCCCTGGGCAGGGACACCTCCCACTGTCCCAGGTGCTCCAAGCCCCAATGTCCAGCCTGGCCTTGGGCACTGCCACGGATCCAGGGGCAGCCACAGCTGCTCTGGGCACCCTGTGCCAGGGCCTGCCCACCCTCACAGGGAACAATTCCTGCCCAAGATCCCATCCAGCCCTGCCCTCTGGCAGTGGGAAGCCATTCCCTGTGTCCTGTCCCTCCATCCCATGTCCCCAGCCCTGGCCTTGGGCACTGCCAGGGATCCAGGGGCAGCCACAGCTGCTCTGGGCACCCTGTGCCAGGGCCTGCCCACCCTGCCAGGGAACAATTCCTGCCCCAGATCCCATCCAGCCCTGCCCTCTGGCACTGGGATCCATTCCCTGTGTCCTGTCCCTCCATCCCTTGTCCCCAGCCCCTCTCCAGCTCTCGTGGAGCCCCTTTTGGCTCTGGCAGGGGCTCTGAGGTGTCCTTGGAGCCTTCCCTTCTCCTCTCCAGCTCTCCCAGCCTGGCTCCAGAGCAGAGGGGCTCCAGCCCTTGTGATAAGGAGATGATGCCAGGAGCAGGCAGACCCGGATGCTTTTCCTGCTGCCTGCTGTTGATCCTGGTTGGCTCTCTACGGGATAAGGCTGGGATAAGGGGGAAGTGCTGTGCAAAGTGCAGGCCGACCCTGCAGGCAGCACCTCACCTGGCGAACACCAGGACACGGTGGATCCTGCAGAGCCCACCTGGAGTCTCCCGGGGCCCCGGGGGCCCTGCAGTGCTGGGAATGGAAGCCCTGAGCTGCGTGTTGGGGTTTGCTCTGCACGGGCCAGGAGGAGGTGTGGGGTGGCCACCAGCACGGGCCCTCTGGCACCGTCCGCGGGAGAGAGCCTGAAATGGAGCCGGCTGTGGGACACAGCCCCGTGCCTGGGAAGGCACTCCATGGGCGGTGCTGCCAGGGAGATCGGAGCTCAGCCTCTGGAGAGGCCAGAGGGGCTGGGGCTGAGCGGGAGCCGGGCACCAGGACTGACCTCCGGCTCCTGCTTCCTTCTCCTCGGGGAATGCTCAGGGCGCCGCTGCTCCGCGGGCCCACCCAGCTCTGCGGGAGGCTCTGCTTGCCAGGTGCGTGTGGGGCGGTGAACTCCTCGTGTTCCCCTCTTTCCCCAGCCATCCCCCAGCCATCCCCCGTGCCCAGGGGCCAGAGGTGGTCAGGGTGTTCTTGCTTCAGGTGTGTGCTTGAGCTTAGCCCTGACTTCACCTGGCTTTACACAGTTACTTCCTATGGACCAAGTGAGCTGATTTCAAAACCAGTTACAGTAGAAGGGAATGAAACCCAGCATTAAATACGTGAGGTTTGTTCGCTTGGAAGATAAAATAGGCATGAAAAACGTGGTACACATTCTCTTCCTTTAAGGTGTTTTATTTTTCCTTCGCTGTGCTCTTTGTTGGGGGGCAGTGGCAGCCTGGCTGTGGGGGGTTCTGGCTTTCCTTGCTCAAAGGGGAAGGGAGGCAAATCTCCTGGAATGGGCAGCTCGTCCTTCGTGCTGGAATGATGCCAGCGAGCATTAACCCCTTGGATGGAGAGGCTGGGTTACTCTGAACCTCTGCTCTCCTGCGTTTGCATGTAAAGGATTATTTTATTCCTGTGGATTTCCAAAGTGACACGTCTGCTCAGTTTTGTGTGGATGAAGTCATCGGAGTCTGCCGGGGAGGCTGAAGATTGTCATGTTTAGGAGGAGTTGCTTTATCCTCCCACTGCAAAGAATTAAAGAAAATAATGGCATAGGAAGTGGAACACAATGCTTCCAGGGTTTAGCATTTGAGAAGCGGTGTCTTGTCACTTGGATGTCAGTCTGTCAACACCTTGAAGACCACAGCTTCCTGTTTAAATGCTTCTTAGGTATTCTGGCTGCTAGGATAACTTCCTACTAATAAATTAAATGTTGCTTTTTGTGTTAACAGCTGCTGAGCTTTAGAGTCCCAGGAGGGTTTGGGTTGGAAGTGACCTTCAAGACCATCCAGCTCCAAGCCTCTGCCATGGCCAGGGTGCCACTCACTAGGTCAGGGTGCTCAGAGCTCCATCCAGCCCAGCCTTGAACTTCTTTATTCTTCCTTTTATGCTTTTACCTTGATGTTAACCCAACTGTGACCTGCTGGATTTATCTTTACAAGGTCCAGGGTAGGAGAGCAGTACCAAGCTCTTGTAAATGTTCCACCTGAGGATCTTCAGATTCTTGTGAGGTGTTTGATGTCACCCACTGGCAAAGCAAGGTGGCTCACTTCAATATTAGCTGTAGTAATCCTAATAATTAAAAACTTACCCCCTATGAACGGGATTGGATTAACTTTCATCTAAATGGGTGTTTTGATAACTCTAGCAGATCCGTCCCCTTTTCACTTGACTCCCCTCCTCCTGTCCCCTTTCTCCCCGTGTGAGGCTGCAGCGTTTTTATTTCCACCATCCACCTTTAAAGCGTGAGTAAACAGTGCTTAAACCCCGGGTTTGCTCCCGTGGAGTTGGAGTTGGGGTGCTGGGTTTTCACAGCAGTCACAGTCGGTTCCAGTTGAAGCCATAATTGGTATTTGGGCCTGATAGCTGCTGTAAATCTCCGAGAAGGGAAGAGAAGGATGCTCTCATTTTGTTAGGCTGCTTCTCTTTCGGATGCAGAGTGCATCTTCCAGCTCTCTGGGCTAATTAAAATGCCATTACAGTACATGTGGTGCTACAATACAGTCTAGGGAGACTTCCAAAAATAGATCCTTGAGTGCAGACAAATTAGAGAGGAAATATGCACTGAGCATTTTCTCATAGGTTTAAAGAGAAATAATCCATTTGCTGCCCTAATTGCTTTCTTGTAAATGTTGAAGGATTTCCCCCCCCTGTAAATTTTGAGCGAGCAGACAAATAAATAACGCGTCCATGATAATTAGCGCTCTCCTCACTAACATTGTAACTTGTCACACGCTCCAAGTGCACGCCAGGATGTTCCGGTGGCCTGTGCTGAACGGGCAGGGCTGGAGGCTTTCCGTGTCTCAGCCAGCCTGTTTTAGCTGCCTGGCATCCCAGGGCTGCAGGGGCAGTGCATGATCTGCTTTTTAAATTCAGAGCCCCCCACGGCCCCTCCCCAGATGCTGCCAGGAAGGAGGGCAGAGAAATCCTGTCTGCACGTCGTCCTCCCCCCAGCCCGGCTCGGGCACTCGGTGCAAGGTGCTTTTTATAGTGTGCCTGTGCACCCTGAGAGCAGGGGGGAAAGAAGCCCACGTTCCAGTGCCTGGAGGAGATCCATGGGATTGCTGCGGGCTGACTCGTGTGACGGACACAGCCCAGAACTGCTGGGCAGTGCCAGGACCAGCCAGGAGCTCCTGTGTGCTGCAGCCTGATGGAAAGGGGTGAGGCTTGTGCTGGCTTGTAGAATCCCAGAATGATTTGGGGCCTCAAAGCTCATCCCATTCCACCCCCTGCCACCATCCCAGGGGGCTCCAAACCCCGTCCAGCCTGGCCTTGGACACTTGTAGGGATCCAGGGGCAGCTTCTCTGGGCACCCTGTGCTTCATCCTCTGAGTGAATTCCCTGCCTGCTCAGTAGCCCCTGGTGGCTGTTGTGCACTGAGGTGCTGTCCAGAGGATTTATGAGCAAAGGAGCAGAAGTTGGTCAAGTGGTCTCAAACTCACAGCAATAGCAGAAAACTGCTCATGCTGAAAATCACCTCTGGGCCCCTCTGTTGTCTTCCCTCAGTGGAGAACAGGCTGATGCTGGCAAAACAGAGTTCTGCAGCCCCTCCGTCTCATTGTTAAAAATCTTCTCTCTGAGGTTTCCCCTTGCTTGCCCACAGTTCATCTTCAGGTGTTGAAGCTGAAGCTCTGGCCACCGACTCTGCCGTGTCCCTGAGGGGTGACCTTGCACGTGCCCCTGTGGCCCACCTGGGAGGGCACCTGGATCCTCTGCATTGGCACAGTGGGGAGTGCTTGGGTTTGGAAAATCCTTTGGCTTTTCCTTCTTCCAGCCGTGCTTGGCCGGGGATTTCCCGTTTGCAGTTGTACTTTTCTCTGTCATTATCACAGTGGGAAGGTTTTGCTCCTTTGTCACTGCAACTCCCATCCATCTGGGCTTTTTGTTTTAGCTTTAATTCTGCATTTCAAGCTCCAGAAGGACAAATCTGAGTCAGTAATGCTGATTTTCTTTACCTCTTGCTCCTGCCTTTCTCCCTGTCTTTCCTGAAGTTTTACTTCTACACCTCTGTAGAACTTCTCTACTCCGGGTGTCCTTTAAAGATAATTTCTAGTTGCTCATTGCTTCACTCCAGGAATTCAGGTAGGCCAGGGTGATTTGCATTGGGTTGAAAGATCTGAATACATGGAAAACTATTTAAATAACCTCCTCGTTCCCAGTTCTGCCCTTCATTTTTAAGATCATCAGAGTTAACTATAGTCAGGCTGCTTGCAGTTTTCTTTAAGACCTCACTGAATGTTTCAGCCTTCCATTTCTCTTCACTTCTTGTCTTTTTTAAGTGGTGCAGTTGTACTTCCCTGTCCTCATCTGGTTTGATTTTGCCCTGGGTGGACTCGATGATCTCAGAGGTCTTTTCCAATCTTGACAATTCTCTGGTTCTGTGAAATTGTTCATTTTGCTGCTTCATCTTTTCCGAGGGTTTTTATCTGTCGTGTTTCTGGTTTATTCTGGACTGAACTTGTAAACATTTTGCCTTTGTTTTGCTATTTTCAACATCTTTAAATCCTGCAAGCTCGACTACTTCCAAACCTGTCCTGGCTATATTTTCTGAATAACTTAAACAACTCTTTGGAACAGATTAAGATAAAAAACAAAGTGTTCAAGTTTCCGTCAATGAATTATGGCTCGTCTTGTTAATTAATGAGTAGGAATGCCCATCTGGAAATGAAGCTACACGGAATGTTCCCTGACTGGAGCCATGAATCAGCCAGGCTGGTGTCTGCTTCCCTGCAGGCTCGGTGGACAGAGCACTCGGTCGCAGGTTCTGGGGCAGTCAGCAGGCTGATTCACACAGGACCAGGCTGAGAGGATGTTTTCTTGCCAGGTCCCTTTAGTAGCTTAGGACCAATTTGGCCAGCAGACACCTGGGGAATATTCTGTAGCTTGTCTGAGTGTTCAAACCAGGGTTTGTGGCTTGTGACAAGAGTCAAACCCTGATTGCATGGCTTGACCTTGCACTGCTGCAGCAGCTCCACATCCTTGTGCTGAGGAAGCACTCCAGACATTTAGAGCTTCTTTATTTTATTTTATTTTATTTTATTTTATTTTATTTTATTTTATTTTATTTTATTTTATTTTATTTTATTTTATTTTATTTTATTTTATTTTGCTTTTTTTGGACAGCAAAGACAGAACCTTGGTCTTGGACAGCTCGGTTTTGCTTCAAGTGTTTCAGGTGTCAGTGCTTTAATGATATTCCTGAATGTTCTGCTGTGATTAATCCAGTCCTCATTTTGAAACAAAGATTGCAAAGCCTTGGTTTGTGGGTTTGTTTGTTTGTTTTTAAAGAGTGGAAAAAATTCATGTACTTAATTTCTTAGAATTAAACAAGTCTTAAAAATCTCCCAGACTGACCTGGATTTGTCTCTCAGAGCACCTGGGTGCTGCTGCAGGGCTCTGTTTTGTCCATGGGTTCTTCTCCTCTGAAGGAACATCTTTATCTGAAACTGGCCAGCAGAGGAGGTGAAAATCCTCTGCTCCCCAGGAGAACTGGGAGTTTTCCTGGGCTGTGCTCTCCACTGACTCTGGAGCACCTGATGGCACGATTAAAATCCAAACAGTGGTGTTGTGCTCTTCCCTCCCATCCGGGTATGGTCACTGGAGGTGAGCCCAGGCAAGGCATGGAGGAGTCCCCAGCTGTGCTTTCTCTCCAGGAAAACGGAGAAAGCAGGGAGAAGAAAACAAAGCTTAATGTTTTTCTAACACTGTCCTTTGCCTGAGAGAGATGGGGTGGCTTCTTTGATGTCTGCAGACAGGATTTGGCTTGATCCTATCAGAGCTGCAGCACGGAAAGGGCTTGGAGGGGAAAAGTGAGACAGACTGGCAAAGGTGCAACAAATAGGTTTGAGATGAATTTTCTGTCTCCCAGGATCCATAATTGCACTGAAAACATAATTTAGCAGTTTTTGCTTCAGCTTTTCTGGGAGGGGAATGGGCGACTAGAAACTCAGGTGTGGCAGTCTCCAACACTGGTTGTTCTGTTTAACTCTACCTGGATGCAAGATACAATCTTGGCAATATTTTAAATAGGGAACTGCTTCAGCAAGATGGATCTGTGCATCTCATTTACAAAGTATGTTTTTAATGCCTTTCTGAAATCCAAACTTATGCAAAATGGGGCTTGTTATGCATGTCTCTGCATTTTAATCTCCTGCAGTGATTTGTCAGTTTTCCTTAACATCTCCCTGGCATATTCCAGCCATTCCTCAACTTGGCTCCGTGGGGCTGCATCTCTGTCCCAGCTCAGTTCTCCCAGCAAGGAAGGAATCCCAGTTTGGTTGTTCTCTGGTAAGGTTTGGGAGCTGACAGGCCTATTTCCTCAGCCTGGGATCAGCACCAGGTGTGGGCTTAAAGAGCAGGAAACCTGAGTGTCATTTGGGGTAGAGTCTCCTTTATTTTCTGCTTTAGCTGTCCTGGGAATGTTCTCGTTTCCATTGATTTGTGCTCCTTGTGTTTCTGCTCTGCATCGATAATTGGTTACTGATTTTTTATTTTTTTTCCTGCTTGGAATGGCTGAAAATAGCTCAGCTGCCCAAAGTGTTGATGTGATTTTATTTTCTTTTCCCCCCCTCTTTCCAGATGGGCTTTCTGGCAGAGACCAGCCAGTGGAGCTGTTGAATCCACCTCGAGTGAACCACATGCCCAGCTCTGGTAAGGAAGAAATCCTCCTGTGAAACCTGGTGGCTGTTCTGGGGGTGCAGAAAACGCTCTGCAGCTCAGCCTTGGGAGTGGGAGAGCAGAATGCAAATGCAGAGTGCTGGAACAGTCTGTTGGGACTTGCACACCTCTGCTTTCCCAGGCTGGAGAGGGGGATTTGGCCATGGAGCACAGCAGCCCTGGCAGTGCTGCAGGGGGCTGAGGGGAGCCCAGCCTGGTGGGAGATGCTTGCTTTGCCTTAGAAAGGAGGGGACAGGAGAACAAAGCAGCATCTGAACGAGTCCTTTCCCAGCCCAGGAGGAGGTTTTGGAGCTGCTGCTCTCATTAGGGAGAAGGAACAGGGAGTCAAGGCCAGGCTGATCAAAGTGTGTCACCCTGGGCTCTGGGCTGTTTGCTGTTCTCCCTCTCCTAATGATCCTGCCACGGCGTCTCCTGGGGCTTGTCCTCCTGCTCCTCTGCCTTGGCTGCTCCTCACTGAGCTGGCAGAGCTCTCAGAGCTCAGGGCTGCAGCTCCACAAGTGCTGGGAACCAAAGTTCTGCTCCCAGGACGTGGAATTCTGTGGGAAACAATCTGCTGCTGGCTTTTGTGTTTCCCCCTTGTCTCTTCCAGGTACAAGCAGATATCTGTACCAGGGGTGATGGGATATAGCAAACATTATCTGCTCTGCAGGGAGCAGCTCAGATCTTCCAAAGCCCCAACTTTCCCTTCTCTGTGCCTTCCAAAATGCCCTCAGGGCCTTTTCTGTTAAGGATGAGATCTTGCAGAAGATCTGAGCACTTCTGGTAATGCCAGTTGGAAAGATGTAAACGAAGTTTATTCAAAACAGCTTCAGTACACTGGGAGGGGGAGAGAAAAAGTGGGCTGCCACCTAACCTAGACTTTTGTGGACTTACATGCCTGTCTGGGGAAGGAGACTTTCAAGGGGGTAGAGTGGTTGCATTGGGGGGAAAAAGGAAGAGGTGGCTTCTCACCAGGCACGGGCTTTGGGCTGCAGGTTCTGGGAAGTCCCTCTGCCCTCCGTGTGCTCCCACACAGGTCCATCAGGTAAGGGAGGCTCTGTTCCCAACCCTCCCAGGGGTTCTCCGTTCACATCACTGTGCTGGCACAGGGCACCTGGCAGGTTCTGCTGCCCCCCTGGGTCCTGAGCCAGGCTGGGTTTTGTGGCTCTGGGCATCGTGGGCCAGGACTGGGGAAGGGATGGCTTTGAATCTTCTGTCCCTTTGTTTTGGGATTGGCTCTGCTTGCTGGTTCAGTTCAGTGTTTCTTTTTGAGGTGTTTCAGGCCAAAGGCTGGTGCTGGTTGAGAGCTTGGGGAACCTGATGGTAGAGTCTGTTCTGGCTGTTTTCCCCTGGTGAAATGGGGCTGTTTACTGGACCCATGCAGGATTTAGGGAGTTCTTGCTGTTTGGACTCCATTTTGAGTATTTTTAATAGCTCACCTCTGTGCTTTTGGGCCAACAATGAGGCAGGGATCCCTGGGGAGCTGTGCTGGTGGGAAGTGGGTGGGATGAGAGATGGGCAGCACTGCCCCTTTGTCAAATGACTCTCCCAGCAATTGAGCTGTGGGAATGGAATTCATGCTGGGAGGGCTGGGGGTGCTCACCTGCAGAGGAGAAGCTCCAGGGAGAGCTCAGAGCCCCTGCCAGGGCCTGAAGGGGCTCCAGGAGAGCTGGAGAGGGACTGGGGACAAGGGATGGAGGGACAGGACACAGGGAATGGCTCCCAGTGCCAGAGGGCAGGGCTGGATGGGATCTTGGGCAGGAATTGTTCCCTGGCAGGGTGGGCAGGCCCTGGCACAGGGTGCCCAGAGCAGCTGTGGCTGCCCCTGGATCCCTGGCAGTGCCCAAGGCCAGGCTGGACATTGGGGCTGGAACACCTGGGACAGTGGGAGGTGTCCCTGCCATGGCAGGGGTGGGATGGGGTGACCTTGAAGATCCCTTCCCACCCAACCCATTCTGGGATTGCCATATCCGTTTTTTATCATTCTTGTCTTCAGGAGTTTGCTGCAGATCTTTCTGAGACAAGAAAGGAGAAGTAACACCAAGCATTGCTCTGGAAAAACAAGTTGTGTGTGGGATTGTGGGGTGGTGTTCCAAGTCTCAGGCAGGACTGAAATAATGGTGTTAAAAAACAGCATAAGGGAAAAAAAATGGCTTGGTTATGTCCTGGGATATTTTGTTTCAAACATTTTCCTGCCCTGGTCAGGGTAAGGTTGAATAAACTTGAGTGGTCGATGAGCTTTGATGCTGCATTTCTATTTCAGATAAAATCACTGCAGAGTGCTTGCAGGAAACCAAAATGTTTTTCTCTTCACCACGAACCAAGTGAAGGAGAAGTTTGACCCTTGTTAGTTGTTTTTCTCTGATGTGAAATGGTGAGAAAGTTCTGAAAATCCTCCATCCTGTAGAGCATTTCAACTCCAAACCAAAAACTATTTACAGCAATTTTATGAGATGGTTTTTAGGAGCGAATTTGGTTGACTAGAACTGAGTTCAGTCCTTGGCAGTGAAAATTATTTTTATCTTCTTTTCTGTGTAAATGAGGGATGAATTGGAGGAAGGGAAACATTTTCCCTTTTCAGAGATGGATCACCCACAATTGGCACTTCTGAATTCCTGGGGTGCTGGCAGGAGTACCACAGGACAGAGCCCCCCCAGCCCAGGCCCTGCTCAGGGGTACAGAAATCACCACTTTGCTCACTCTGCCTGCTCTGCCTGGGCTCCTGAGGATCCCTGTGCCTTTGGCCTGGGGGAGGAAAGGGAATACATTGACTTCATGGAGCAACCCTGCTTCCTTTAGTTCTTTTGTTTTTTCTAATCAGAGGCTGGTGAGGCCCTGGTACACATTTCCCAGAGCAGCTGTGGCTGCCCCTGGATCCCTGGCAGTGCCCAAGGCCAGGTTGGGCATTGGGGCTGGGAGCACCTGGGACAGTGGGAGGTGTCCCTGCCTGTGGAAAGGGGCTGGAAAGGGATGAGCTCCCTTCCAACACAGAGCATTCAGTGGGAGATGTCAGCTCCCTGCTGCTTTTTCTGCTTCCTACATCTAATTATCCACTCTCACTTCCACAGCCATCCACAAAAAAATAAAAAAAGAAGTTGATGTATGTAGGAATAAATGGTTTGTACGAGCCTCTGAACCAATATTGCCCCTTGATTTTGCAGTCAGAGATTAATCCCTGTCAGCTCAGGAGCAACGTGAGGTTTTGTCCTGCCCCAGAAATAGCTACCCCTTAGAAAGGCTTTCCTTTAGTGTTAAAAATATCCTGATATATAATATGGATATGTGCACGAAGGCCAGGATGGGGGAGGAACCCATCCAGACCCCCCAAATTACCATCAAAAGTGAGTTCTGGGAAAAGCCATTTTGATGTCCCAACCCTACACCAAGCAGACTCAATCCTGTGCTCTTGTTAGGTCATTGAAAAGCTGCAGCTCTTATTGTCAGCCTTGGTGGGATAATTCTGCCACCATTAGTTGCTCTGCTGAAAGATGAGATTCCCAGAGCAGCTGGGGCTGCCCCTGGATCCCTGGCAGTGCCCAAGGCCAGGTTTGGGCTAGTGGCCCGAGTCCCTGCCCATGGCACTGGTTGGGCTTTGAGTGCCTTCCCACCCAAACCATTCCATGATTCCAAGGTAGCAGAGGAACTGCAGCTTAAAGCCTTGAGAGTTAAACTCAGCTCAAGGTTATATTTCCTGCAGCACTTATGATTTATTAATATTTGTCTTTCATTTCCAGCCCTAAGTTAAATGGGGAAGCTGCAGCCCCTGCAGTGACAACAGGAGGAGTTTCACCTGCTGGAGGCTCTCCTGGAGGCAGCCTCAGAGGAAGGAAAGCCCTGCACAGCCCTTCAGGCAGCTCCCCCGTTTCCACAGAGCACTGGCTCAGCTGCTGTGCTCCCATTCAAAGCCCTTTGCAGTCAGTAAATTTGGGGTTGTTTCTGCAGCAGAGGGGAGGGAGCTGCCACATCTGGAGGCTCTGGGCAGTCCCTGCAGAGGAGCAGGGAAGTTCAGGCTTCAGAACCTCTTTTCTGGACTGGTACTGTCCCCAAGCCCAGGTTTTGTTGGTCATGGGATAATTTAATGAGCCTCTAACTCTGCTCAGCACTTGGTGCATGTGCAGGGCTGTATGGAGGAGGGATGAGCTTTGTGCTCACCTCTGTCTCAGCTTCAGCATCCGTGTTCCACATGGAATGAAACCCCTCCTCTAGCCAAGCTGGGAGTCAGAGAATCACAGAGTGCTTTGGGTTGGAAAGGGCCTTGAAACCCATCTCATGCCATGGGCAGGGACACCTTGCACTATCCCAGGTGGCTCCAAGCCCTGTCTGACCTGCCTTGGACACTGCCAGGGCTCCAGTTCTGAGCTGATGCTGGAGCCCAGGATGTGAATGTCCTGATCCCCATGGGTTGGGAAGAGCAGGAGCCCACAGCTCCTCAACTCGGCTTTGTTGTCTTTTGTCTCAGAAAACGTATTTATCTGTCAGGATTTATCTGTCTCCTTTCTTACCCATGAGGAAATGGTTATCAATTGGAGGAGCTGGCATGAATTATTAATGGCTATCCCTCTTTTAACAGCTGCAAGCAGCACTGAAATGTGAAGCTCTTGAATGCAGTGCTGGTTTCCTGGATGAAAGGCAGGAAAGTTTGCTCTGCTGCAAGCCCCAACTTGCTGTTTTCCTTTCTTCTTCCCTCACCTTGCTTAGTTCGTGAATTCACACTGATCAGCTTTGGAATTCATGGGATTCTCTTAGTCCTGACTCTTCTCCAAGTGTTATTTTCCAAAATAAGAATTCTCACGATTCCCTACCACGGGAAAGGTTGTTTTGTGCTTTTGATTCATAGAAAAGCAGGTGATGCAGGGAAGAGCCTTTGAATGCTGAAACTCTGTGAAGAAAACTTGGGGTAGGAAGAGATGGCAGGATGCGAGCAGGCCAGGAAAGGCTCCCTTGAATGGTCACTCAGGAATTTGTTCCCATTGCCTCTGGCGTGGCTAAAAATAACAGCATGTGTGGTGAATGAAAAGCTATAAAAGTTTCATGGAAATCCATCGTGGATTGAGGCCTTCCTTGGGGAACAAATTCCGTGTGCCTGAGGTGGGCTCTTGGAGGCCACGTGTTTGCAGCCTGGGTGTTTCACCTGGCTTTGGTAAGGAGGTAATCGGGGTGGGATCTTTGTGCTTTTGCTGTTACTCCATTCCCAATCCCTTCACTTTTCCGAGGTAATGCTTGTCCTGGGGCTGCCGTGGTCCAACACAGCCTGTGCTCAGTCCCTCTTTTCCATCAGCCCCCCCTGGCAGACGGGTGCCAGCGTTGGCAGGAGGATGGGGATGGGGATGAGGATGAGGATGAGGATGAGGATGAGGATGGGGATGAGGATGGGGATGGGGATGGGGATGGGGATGAGGATGAGGATGGGGATGGGGATGAGGATGGGGATGAGGATGAGGATGGGGATGAGGATGGGGATGGGGATGAGGATGAGGATGGGGATGAGGATGGGGATGAGGATGAGGATGAGGATGAGGATGAGGATGAGGATGAGGATGGCCTGTCCCCTTGTTTCCAGGGACTGTGTCTGCTTTGTCTGCCTGCCCTTTCCGTGCCTGTGCCCTGCACTGCACGGTTCCCCAGGGTGCTTTCTGCCAAAATTACCTGGGGGGTTATTGCTGAAGGGGAGAGAGCAGCCACCTGCGTTCCCGGGAGTTCAGGAATTCCTCTTCTAGCACGACACACGATTCTCAAGATCCTGGAGGCTCTTCCCCGCTGTGGATTGATTTTCAGGGCTATATTTGGCTGTGTTTTGTCTTTGGGCAGTGGAGGGAAGATCAGGTGAATGTTTTGTGCAGCGATGCCTAAGATCCAGCAGCAGTCTCCAGATGCTTCCCTGGGGAATTGCTGATGGTTCATTAAAGACCTTCCCTTGTTGCCCAGAGCAGCTGTGGCTGCCCCTGGATCCCTGAGAGTGTCCCAGGCCAGGTTGGACCCTGGGGCTGGGAGCACCTGGGACAGTGGGAGGTGTCCCTGCCATGGCAGGGCTGGGATGGGATGGGCTTTGAGGCCCTTCCTACCCAGACCATTCCATGGTTCTGTGATTAAGTATCTCCTCCTTTGGCTTAACTAATACCTTGTGATCCAAACCACTTAATCATAACTACTTTTCCATCTGTTTCTCATTCAAGGAATTGTGTCATATCAGATGATTCATTCATATTTGATTAGAGATTTCATTAGAAGCTGGCCCGAAGTTTTTATGATCTAATGAAAGGCTTTGGGATCACTGATTTGGAACTGCTGGTGTAATATGCAGAGTAAATGTACTGCATGTTTTAATGATACTTTTCTAGGTACTTTTCAAAGCTCTGACAGTTCTTACCACTGAATTGTGTACATTGAATTTTTAAAAAAAGTTTCTGCTGAAATGCAATGATCTTTCCCATTGGAGAGGGGAACTCCCAAGCTACTACAGGGCTTCTCCAAGTTGCTCTGAATGACCAAAGAGTGAAAACTTGCCTTTTTTTGACCCATTTCTAATCCTGCTTGGAGGCAGTCACACTGTCATGATATTAATGAAGCTCTTGAAGATCCTGAGTTGTCCTGCTTAAGTGACATATGGGAGGCTTTTTATTTTCACTGAGGACAGTCATCTGCCACCTGTGTGCAGATCGTTCCTCACATTAAAGAAATGACTAGCATTTTTTCTCAGTTTTTTGTTCAAGAAGCAGATGAAGCCGTTGCAGGAATGTATCTGTAAAAATGTGCAGGTGGCAGAGGTGGAGGCGTTGGCCCAGGGGTGCTGGACGCCGATGGGGCAGCTCTGGCCTTTGGTCCCCGCCGCTCTGAGACCCTCCTGGGGCAGGCAGAGGGGTTCTCTGCTTGTTGTCTGCTGCCAGGAGGGGCTGGGAGCAGCCCTGGGGCTCAGCAGCGGGGCTGGGAAGGCGTTGGTGACGCACTGAGAGGGGAGAGGGGAGAGGGGAGAGGGAGGGCAGCCAAGGCCTGCCCGTCCCCGCTAACCCGGGGACCTGCTGTGCCTGTCACTTCAGTGGGACCTTGCTTAGGGTGGCATTGGGGGTTAGACAACCCTCTCTGCCTCAGCCAGGGGGGACCAGAGGGGTTTTGCTGAGCTGAGCAGCACTTTTGGTGGTAGAGCTCAGCTCAGAGCGTGGCAGGAGCTGCCCTCACACAGAATGCTGCAGCACTCGGGCAGGTGCCCCTCACAAAGGTGGCTGGTGAGCCCTGGGCTCCAGCAGCTCATGGACTGGGCACCTCCAAACACTCAGGAATCACAGAATCCCAGGGTACTCTGGGTTGGGGGGATCTCAAAGCTCATCCCATCCCAGCCCTGCCATAGCAGGGACACCTCCCACTGTCCCAGGTGCTCCCAGCCCCAGTGTCCAGCCTGGCCTGGAACACTGCCAGGGATCCAGGGGCAGCCACAGCTGCTCTGGGCACCCTGTGCCAGGGCCTGCCCACCCTGCCAGGGAACAATTCCTGCCCAAAACCCCACCTAACCCTGCCCCTCCTTCTGCTGAATGGCTTTATCCTGGGGATAGAGCAGGACATGGGAGCAGCTCCCAGCTCTGTCCCGGGAACTCAGCCAGACCGTGGTGTCCAGGTTGCCCCTGCAGTGGAATTGTGTGTGTGAGGGCATTTAACCTCACAAACCATGTTTTGGGCTTCCAAGCCAGCTCAGATGGTCCAGAGGGAACGGCTCCTTGTCCCCTGTCCTGCCTCTGATGGTCTGTGGGGTCTGAAAAACTGCCAGCTTTTCCTGGTGGGAAGCACCAGGCCTGACCTTGGACCAAATGTTGTGCTGGCAAAGTACCACTGGAATATTCCCAAAAAAATGCCCCTAACCATGGTATGGAGTGTTTGCTGCCGTGTTTGGAGGTATCAAACATTTTTACAGACGGAAAAACGAAAATTCCTTTCACATTCCCTGTAAATCCCCGAGACAGGGATTTGTGTGTTCTTACATATGTACGTGTGTGTGTATATATTTGTATCCCCCTTGTGTAATCCCTGTCCCGGGGATTTATCACGTCTTGACTTCGTGCTCAGCAGAACTCTGATCCCTCTCCCCATCCCTGGCTGTGCCTGTGACAAAGTCCCTAAAGCCTCAGGAGTTCAAAGCCCGTGGGAACAGGTGGGTTAGGAGATAACTCTGGGGCAAAGGCAGAAGGAAAGGCTGTCACTAAGAAGTAAGTAAATAGATTAAAAATAAAGAAAAATCCCTTTTGGGACCTTGAGGACTTTACCGTGGTGACCCCACGCTGGCGTGGAGCAATGCTCAGAATTGCAGAGAGGGAAATTCCGGAATTCTCTGGCCTTTCCTTTCTGGGAGGGCAGTGCAGGGAAAGGATTAACTTTGTTTCCACTCCCGGGTGTCCCCAGGTGACAAGGGATGGGTGTGACATGGCAGGAAGGGACTGGCCCTGTTGACATGAGTGTCAGGTGTCCTGGGTGAGCAGCCAGGAAACTTCACCTGGGGACAGCCACCACCAAAAGTGGCACTCCTGGGCTTGGGAGCACGTGCACTGAGCCACCCTGAGGGGGTTCAGTCATTGCAGACACCTCTGTCCCCTCCCCTTCCCAAATCCTGGCTCACAGGTGCCGGCTGTTCCCTGTCAGGGTCGGGAATGGGGTTTGCTCCCATCCCAAACCCCCACATCTCTGGGATAACCTCGTTTGCTCTGTAGTTTCAGCAGAACTTGTGTTCCTCGGCACACAGGGGGAGCTTTGGGGTTGTGCTGGGGTTTGGTGGGTTGGGAAAGGCTCCTTGCAGCAGAGGAGTAGAAAATGCAGTGACTTGGCAACTTGTCTCTGTGCATCAGCAAGGCCCACCAAATCCCCCAGCTTGGAAATACTCATATGCTCAAATACTCGTGGACTTTCACCAAGCAAAAGGGGTTTTGCACTGTTTCTCCCAGGTTTAGCAGTGTCTACTTTTCCTTGTTGATTTGGTTTTTAATTCTGTTATTTCTTTATTATTACTTTTGAATAATTTGTGCTTCAGTGCAGAGATTTGGCTCCGTGTTCCAACAAAGTTACTGCTGCTGGTCAGGATGCTGGTGCAGGGGATACATCACAGTTCTGTTACACAAGAGGAAAATGGCTTTTTAAGTGAGGTGCATGAGGTGACAGACAAATGAGAATTACAGGGGATATAAAAATCACCATAATATTAAGACAAATTGCAGTCCTTTCAAAGCAGCTTTAGCAGGGGTTTCAGACAGTCCTGGAGCATGGTGGATGTGAAGTTTTTGTGCAGTTTAGAATGGGCTTTACTCTTTATCCCACAAAAGAAGTTCTTGCACAGGATGAGAATTTCAGCTTCTCAGGAGCTGTTACATAATGCAGGGTGCTGTTTACACCTTGGCATGAAATATTAACTGCTGGTTTCTGCCCAAATGCTGCTTTACCTCCCAGCTCCTGAGCTGTGCCTCTCTGGGTGGGTGTGGCAGGCACTGAGGACAGGTTTCCTTTCCAACCCAACCCATTCCATGGTTCTGTGCAGCCTGTCACTCCTTCAGGTTCTCCTCAGGTTCTCCTTCACCTGTGAGCACATTTAGGCTCTCTGGGAAGGAGGGCAGCGTTTTACAGGAAGCTGAACTTGTTTGTTCTTTAAGGCACTGCAAAGCAGATCTGGGCACAAATGCTAATTTTGAGAGGCTGATCTCCACGAGCAGCAGATATTTCGTCTTACACGCGCCAGATGGGTTTGCTGCTGGCATCACTTGTGAGATTATGGTCAAAACAAGGACAAATCCGCTCGAGAGCTCCAGGACCTGACTGAATAATTTTGTGCCTGCCTTCCCAAGGATCAGCTAGTTGTTGTCACAGTGCTTTGTTTCGTTGCTGTCAGCGTGGTAAAGCTCCTTCAGGCATCGGAGATGAGCTGGCAGTGGGAGGAGAGGCCTTGCAGTGAAGGATCTCTCCCACCTCAGGTTTCATTTACTAATAAGCTTTGTCCCTTTTTTATTTTTTATTAAAGTCATTGTAGAATAATGGGCCTGCAGGAGAGCTGGAGAGGGACTGTTCACAAGGACACTGAGTGACAGGACAAGGGGGAATGGCTTCCCACTGACCACCCCCAAGCCTTTGCTGAGCCCATTTCCCATGGCCCAGCAGTGTTCTGGAGTTCCACTGGGGTGATGTGAAGTCAAGCTGCTGCAGGTTCCCACTTCTCCCAGTTCGTGTATGGCACTGAGGGTTTCAGAAACAACCCTTCCCTTGAGCAGAAATCCAGGCAGATGGTAAAACCGAGTGACCTACAAAACATAACAAGTTTTCTCACCAGAAATGTGCAGTACAAACAAATGTACTGTCACCTAAAAATCCCGAGATGGCATTTCTGACAGCGTGATGATCGTACGGGGAAGTCAGAGTTTGCCTAAGGTCAGGAGGGGATTTGGCATCCTCTAAAATCCACACTGGTGATCAAACTGACTGGAACGTGCTCCAGCCTCTTGTTTCTGCCTCCTTGGCACGTGGTTTGCTGGGGCTTGTCTGCTTCTGTTGGATCTGTAAATCAAGTTATTATCTAAAAGTGCCCCTGCTGAATTGAACATCTCAGTGTCTTGTGGCCAGGAGCACTGGTCTGGACAGGTTGTGTTATTTTCCTCTGAAAATTGGCCCAATTGGACTAATTCCTTTCTGTTAGTCCTTCATGGATCCCTCCTCTCATAGGCCAGAATTATGGAATCACTAAAACTGGAAGAGACCTCCTGGGTCCAGCTGTTCCCCCAGCAGTGCCACCACTAAGCCATGTCCCAAGTGCCACATCCGCACGGCTTTTGAACACTTCCAGGGGTGGTGGCTCCACCACTGCCCTGGGCAGCCCATTCCAAGGCCTGGCCACCATTTCAGGGAAGGAAGTTCTCCTTATTCCTCCCCTGGCCCAGCCTGGGACGGTTCCCTCTGCTCCTGTCCCTGTTCCCTGGGAGCAGAGCCCGCCCCCCCCGGCTGTCCCCTCCTGGCCGGGACTTGTGCAGAGCCACCAGGGCCCCCCTGAGCCTCCTTTTCTCCAGGCTGAGCCCCTTCCCAGCTCCCTCAGCCCCTCCTGGGGCTCCAGCCCCTTCCCCAGCCCTGTTCCCTGCCCTGGACACGCTGCAGCCCCTCAATGTCCAGCTCCTGCAGCTCCATCCCTCCCTCATTTTTCAAGCATCACTTCTGGACCCCCAGCACCTCGTGCACAGACAGTGAAGTCCTGATGAAACCTCCAGGGCTTGGGACCTGTGGCCAGGGGCTGGTGCTGTCCCAGGGTCCCTGCCAAGGCAGGGCTCTGCTGTCCAGGGGCTGCCCCAGGAAAGCAACCTTGAGGGCTGTGAAGTGGAAACGTGGAAATGGAAACGGGCAAAATCCCGGGAGGGTTAGGCTGAGGTGATTTCAGGCAGCTTTATTTGGGGATGGAAACACTGAGGCAGGATTGCAGTTTGGCTCGTTATCTCCCTCCTTAGGAGGGTGGTCTGACACAGGCCTGCGCAGGGATCTGTCTCTCTGCAGACCTTTCCAAATGCAAAAACATGGTAATAATGGCATTTTGGAAAGGCTGTTCCCGTGCTGGCTGCCTGGGCTGAGCAGCTGGGCGAGCAGAGGGGCTCCTGCAGGCCTCACATCCCGTGGGCTCCTGCAGCACTGGGAGATGCATGGGCTGGGATTCACATAGAAAACAG
The DNA here is from genome assembly GCA_013400495.1 of Nicator chloris. Classification (NCBI taxonomy): domain Eukaryota; kingdom Metazoa; phylum Chordata; class Aves; order Passeriformes; family Pycnonotidae; genus Nicator; species Nicator chloris. Next base: position 113,936 of record WAAE01013204.1, read on the forward strand.
GGACACAGCACCCTGGGCCAGTGCAAGGTGTCCCCTGGCCACGGGACAAGCCCCATCCAGCCTGGGACACTGCCAGGGGTGGGGCAGCCACAGCTGCTGTGGGCAGCGTCCTCACCCACAGTGTTCTGTTGTGTGAGTGTTTCTGCTGCTCTGGCTTCCCCTGGAGGGATGACTTGTTTCTGTAATCTTTTGGAGGAATGGGGAATCCCTCCTGAACCTGAGGGATGACCCTGCAGAGCACAGAACTTCATTGAAGTGGCCTGAAAATCAAATGCAGTTAATGTAAGATGTGGTTTGCCCGGCGGAGAAGGGGTTGGCTGTGCATTGGTATCAAGCAGGAGTTGTACCTAAGGAAGGTTTTGGTAGTGATTATCTGGCTCCTTAGAGCTTCTTTACACGGTGTTTTGGCCAGGAATGTTGAAGTGAACCTGGATGTGCCATTTCCATCATTTACTGCTAACAGCCAGGGTGTGTGGTACTTCAGGGAGGCAGCAGGTAACTCACTGCCATCTCTGCTTGCCTCCAGAAACCACTGCATCAGATCTAACCTCCCCAGACTGGCCTTTAAAAGCCTTCCTCTTCAGCCTGCCTGCTGTTCCTCAGCTGCTGCCTGGATGTCCTTTCATCTCTTCCTTCCAGCTTTCCCAGTGCCTTTTGTCCGTGGGCTCCTCCTGAGCCTCGCTCAGCTGAACCCCTGAGCCCTCCTCAGCTCCTTCCCCGAGTCCTTTATCTTCTCCCAGTGCTCTGAAAAGTGAGTCACCCTTATTTTGGGTACCTACAGGAGCTCCATCCTTACATAGATATTTTGTGTCTCTCACCCTCGGGCTTCTCACAGCATCCCGTTTCTTTTTGTGGAAGGATCAGGCTGCAGTCGACTCCTTGGCAGGGAGGTTTGGTGCCTGAACGTGGCTGCAGCAGAGTTGTAGCCTCCCACTGAAAGAGGCAGGCACCATTTCATTTGCAGCATCCCTAAACCCTGTGTTAGGTCCAAGTTTGGCAGCTGAAGTGGCATTTTTAAGCAGGATAATGCAGAATTTCTGGGAATTTCTGAGGGAGGACTGGCTCCCCTCTTGCTGTGGTTGTAGTAGGTGCAGGGTGGGTGGATTGTGGTTTGGGAAGCTGCTCCCCATGCTCAGCAGGCGACCACCCAACTCAGAGCTTTGAAGAAAAGGAAGGGGAGCTTTAAGTCTAGAAACTTCCAGGGACAGAATTCAGCTCTTCTCTTTGTTCATTCATAGAGGTGTTTATTCCTTAGGAATAAAATGGGAATTTTATTCAACTCAAGTTTAAAATGAGTTGGAAAACAGCGTTCAGAGAATCACAGAATCCCAGAATGGTTTGGGGTTGAAGGGACCTTAAAGATCACCCAGTGCCACCCCCTGCCCTGGGCAGGGACACCTCCCACTGTCCCAGGCTGCTCCAAGCCCTGTCCAACCTGGCCTTGGGCACTGCCAGGGATCCAGGGGCAGCCACAGCTGCTCTGGGCACCCTGTGCCAGGGCCTCAACAGCCCCCAGCCAAGAATTCCTTCCCAATGTTCCACCCATCCCTGCCCCCTGGCACTGGGAAGCCATTCCCTGTGTCCTGTCCTCCATCCCTTGTCCCCAGTCCCTCTCCAGCTGTTGAAGGGGCTCAGGGGTCTCTCTGGAGCCTTCTCCTCTCAGGTGAGCACCCCCAGCTCTCCCAGCCTGGCTGCAGAGCAGAGGGGCTCCATCCTTTGGCACCCTCTGGACTTTTCCCAGCAGCTTCCCATCCTTTTTATGCTGGGGGTTCCAGAGCTGGCAGCAGCTCTGCAGGTGGGCTCTCAGCAGAGCAGGGCAGAGATGGAGAATCCCAGTGCCATTCCTTGTGAGAGATACCTCAAACTCTTTACCACCACAGCTGGATTTCACCTGCTGTGGTGTGGTGTGGTGTGGTGTGAGAGGTCCCCTGCAGGCTGACCCCTGTGTGGCCCTGGCTGTGTCTGAGGAGCAGCACCGGGCTCCCTGTGCTGAAGGGCAGTGCCCCAGGCTGGGCAGGTCTGCAGCAGAAGCAGCAGGGAGCTGTTGTGCCGTGTCCCCAAGGCCAGCTGGTGTCAGTGCTTGGTGCAGAAGTGCCCAGAGAAGGCTCAGTGTGAGGTGACGTGGGCAATCCTCGTGGTGCAGGGTCCCTGCTGGCACGGGGAGGGCAGGGACAGCTGCCCCCCTCCTTCAGGGCAGCAGGCTCATGGCTTTTCATGTGTTCACTTCACCTGCTGGGTCTGGGGGGAAGCATGGAAATGGCTGGTTTTTCAGAGAAATCTTAGCTCAGATGTGTGTTCTGGTGTGTGCATCCAGGAAGGGCAGCCCCTGCCTGTTCTGCCAGCACAAAAAGTGCTCTGGTGCCAGTTCTCTGTGCTGTCCGGGGGTCTCAGTGGGCTGAGGTCACTTGGATTTCTCTGGGAAACTGCCTGTGTTCGACACTCTCTTAAAAGCCTTTTTTTATACGTGTTTTAATGTGCATCTTCATTGTATTGAATGGACAAGTGGGCTCCCAGCCCTAACACAGCTGATACCTGAGCATGCCCATTGTTTGGGAGTAAAGCCCTTCCAGAGGGGGCTACAGGAACCTGTGGGCCACTTGCCCATTTGAATTGGCTCCTCTTCCACCACGGTCTGGATTTCTACTCAAACCTGCAATCCATGAGTTTTCAAGGGCTATGGAATAGCATTCCTGTTCCAATTTACTGTTTAGCTGTTCCTTTTGCTGCTTTATTTTTGTCAAAGTGGAGGAGATGGCTGTGCACATTTTGGGGCTTGTTGGACAGCTGGGAGTCCCATGGCTGCTGACAGAAGTGAACTCACTCTCCTGCTAGTAATAATAACCATTGATTTGCTGTTTGAAGTACAGTGGGACAGGTAATTCCTCAGAATTCTGTCTCACCTTCTCTTTTGACGTAGGGTAGTGGCCTTAAGCTGAGCTCAGGCAGGGTTAGATGGGATCTTGGGCAGGAATTGTTCCCTGGCAGGGTGGGCAGCCCTGGCACAGGGTGCCCAGAGCAGCTGTGGCTGCCCCTGGATCCCTGGCAGTGCCCAAGGCCAGGTTGGACACTGGGGCTGGAGCAGCCTGGGACAGTGGGAGGTGTCCCTGCCCATGGCAAGGTGGGATGGGATGGGCTTTGGAACCCAAACCATGCTGGGTCACCGGCTCATCAGCTGCCTTCATTGCTGCCATTGGAGAGCTCACCCCTGGGCAGGCTCCAGGGAAGGCTCCAGAGGGTCAGTGGGAATGTCCAGGTGTTCCTCTAACACCACCTTCACTGGGAATCCCTCAACTCCCCCATGCTGACCCAGCCAGCTGGATTATTGTTTTTCTCATGGGAAGCTTTTCATGTGTAATCTCAGGCTAAGACTTTCTGGCTCCTGCTGCATCTCTTCCATGTTTAATTCTCTTTCCCAAAGTGTCATTTTCCCTTGAAGGAAGCTCAGAGTGAGATTAGAGAGAAGCATGTGAGAAATCCACGTGGGTTTGGCTCTATAGAAGTGCAGCTGGGCTTCTTTCAACTCTGCTTTTTGTCCTGGGGATCTGCTGAGGGGAGAAGTTTCCTGTTCTGAAAGCAAGACAGATGGATCAAAGAGGTTCAATTGCTGGGTAATGCCTGAAGCAAAGAGGCAGGTGAAATTACATTCCCAGGAATCACAGAATCCCGGAATGCTCTGGGTTGGAAGGAACTTTAAACACCTCCATTCCCACCCCCTGCCCTGGGCAGGGACACTTTCCACTGTCCCAGGCTGCTCCAAGCCCTGTCCAGCCTGGCCTTGGGCACTGCCAGGGATCCAGGGGCAGCCACAGCTTCCTGAGCCTTTTAAGAAAAGCTGTACATTTATTTTTGTAGTTTTCTGTTTTATTATTAATCTAGATTTTTTTTTGTTTTTCCAATGGAAACTCAAGTGGGTTTTGCTTATCCACTCCGTGCAAGGAAAGTGTGCAAGGAAAGGTTTCCCACGATTGTGTGAAGTTTGGGATGAGGAATAGTCCAAGCCAGCTGCTTTCATTCCATTATCTTTAATTCCACAGAAAGCTCTGGCTCCGTCCGAGACACTCGTTTGTTAGAGATGCCACTGATGAAACCAGCAAGGAGATAAAGTGGGATCATGGTTGAAAAGGAGCTGGAGGAACTGGAGTGTCTCCCTTTGGGGCTGCTCTGTCCTGGACAGGCTCATCTGGTGGAGACATCTCTGGTGGAGGCGCCTCTGCCATCAAGGGTTTGGTGCTGGCCTTGGACTCTCCATGTTCTCAATAAGGAAATACTCCTGGATATTTCTCCAAGGGAGTTTATGATTTTCCAAACTCTAATGTCCTGCTCTGAGGTGAGAGGGGTTGGAAGGAGATCCCTTCCAGCCCAATCCATTCTGGGATCCCTTGCAAACACTGGAAAATGTTGTTTTCTCCAGCCCAGTCCATTCTGGGATCCCTTGCAAACACTGGAAATTGTTGTTTTCTCCAGCCCAAACCATTCTGGGATCCCTTGCAAACACTGGAAATTGTTGTTTTCTGTCTGTGGTGGACATAGCTTCACTTCCTTCAGGCGAAGAGACATCTTTTTAATGCTTTAAATCTAAGATGGGGACAGTAGGGTAAGTGGTCTGCTCTTCAAGGTTTGGCTCCCCTAAGGAGATGAGGAAAATTTCTGTGTAGGTTCCCAGTAAAGGCTGAAGAGGTGTGTTTGGGGGAGGAAGTAGGCTGGGGAAGGCTGGCTGTGCAGGAATGCAGAATCCCCGCGCCCTCCTCCGTCTGCAGGGCTCCGTAGTAACCAGGGAGAAGTCTCCTCACCATGAATGAGTGAGTGACATTTCAAGCTCCATCTGGTGCCTGCGGGGTGGTGCCTCATGACGAGTTTCCATGGCTGATGGGATGATTAATTTGGGTTCCCATTCACAGAGCAGGAAACGTTCCCTGAGCAGGGAGTGCCTGCAGCCCTCGCCGACTGCAGCGTGCCTGGAGCTCGCAGGGAGCCTCGGCCGCTCTTCACTCCTGCCTTGTGCCCCCAGACAGGATCCAGGCTGCCCTGGCACCCACCCACATGGGCTCTCCCAAAACTCCCAGGGGCTGCAGGGCGCTGACCTGCCTTTGGCTCCAGCTAGGCTCTGATGCTCAAGCTCGTTGGCTAATTCCAGCCCCAAGTACCCTCCCTGGGATCCTGGTCCTTGGAGATGGGAGAACAGAGGTAAGAATTGAGGGGAGCAGAGGTAACTGTTTCCTGCTGCTGTCCCACCCAGCAGGGGTTTGGAATTGGATGATCTTTAAGGCTCCTTCCAACCCAGGCCATTCCATAAATCTGTGATAGTTGTTTAGTTTGCTGTGGATCCTTGGAGGAGCAGGGCTGTGCCTTCATCCTGCCCCCATGTGATGTTCAGGATGTGCTCCAGAGGACGTTGATGTCCTGGGAGCTGCCCTGCCGTGACCCGCTCCCACCACCTGCTCTTGGCCAAATTTGGCCTTCCTCTAGTCCAGCTTGGCACAATCTTGTCTAGAGAATAAAAATTCAGAGTTGAGTGAAGCTGGTGATGCCTTGTTTCCCCCTGTCCTGTTGGCTTCTCCCTCTGTGTGGGGCGTGTGCCGTGCTGGAGATGGAGATGGAGCTGCCCCAGGGGTGCTGTGGCCTCGCTCCCCACAACCCTGCTGCTTTGATCCCGGCACTGCAGTCAGATCCTGCAGTAGCTCTGGGTTATTTATAGCTCTGATCTCACCGTCTCGCAGGGTTTCAGGGAGTTCTGGCAGTTTGGGGAGTGGGAGCCCTGCTGGAAAAGGTTCCCTGGGCCGGCAGAGGGGATCCCGGCACGCCAGCCACTGCTTCAATTCCCAGTGATCCAATGGTGCTCGGCTGGCACACACCTTCCTGCCAGAACAAACCACCTCAGGTGCTCCTTTGGCTGTGCTCAGAGTCAGCAGGAGCTGCTGGCCTCCCTTTCCCTCTGCTCCTGGAGGAGAACTGGGGTGATGGTTTATAGGAGCTGTTCCGAGCACTCGGAGCCAGCGTCTCGCTCCCCACGTGCCCAAGGCATTCCTGCTGGCAGCAGCTGGGTGTTTAAATGTCTTTCAAAGCACAGGGAACCAAAAAAAAAACCCAACACTGTTGCTGGATGCCGAGGACAGCCCTGAGGAGTAAAGTCAGGGAATGAAGACAGGATTTTGTCACTTTCCCCTGGGGATGAAAGGGCTGGAAGCAATGCTGGGAGGGGAGATCCGTGCACACACTGGCTGGGGATGGGCATGATCCGATGGCAGCAGCCAGGAGTTTGGGATACTGAGCACATCCTCTGGCTTTGTGTTGGCTTCTGGTGGGTGCCCAGGGGCTGACGTGCTGCTCCCTGCACAGCCTGGCCCCAGGGCACGCCTGGCACAGCAGTAATTAAAAAGCAAACTCATTAGCTGGGAATAAAGGCCCGGCCAGGAAAGGATGGGAGAGGGGAAGAAGCTGAGTCCGTGGGCTCTGGAAAGCCCTGGCTGGAGGATCAACCACAGCCAGCCTGAGGAATGTCTCATTCCTGGTGGGCAGTGATTGGGGAGGGCACCAGGCACGGGGCAGTCACTGGAAGAGGCTGGAAGAATCTTTCTTGGCGTTTTGGGGATCTCCTAGGCTAGCTCTGCCATGGGCAGGTGGCATGTGTGCTGGAGTGGGAGCTGCTTTCTTCCTCCAGCCTTGACCAGACTCTCATCCCCAGGGCTTTGCAGCGGATTTGGGGAGGTTGATGGGATTTTTTTCCCTTCTCCAAAGGGAATTGTTGAAGAAAGAGGAGCTGGGAAGGAGCTGTTTGTGTTCAGTGGGACTCGCTCTGTGCCGGAGGGAGGGAGAGCTCAGAGAAAGCATTTCCTGCACTTTCCCTTTGAAGGTGATGTTGGATTTCAAATGTGAGAGGCAGTTCTCTGTGCTGCTTAAATTTAAATAAAAAAAATAGAAGATTAAAAAAAATAGGAAAGAGTAATTTTGGCAACAGCATTTGATATAAAAAAACGTCCAGTCTGATTCTAGTGGAAGGTGTCCCTGCCCGTGGCAGGGGGCTGGGATGTGATGGTCCTTAAGGTCCCTTCCAACAAAACCCCTCTGTGGTCCTGGGATTCTGTGAATATTTTTTAAATTAACCTTAAGTAAAGGTTATGCTGAAACAAGATTTGAATTTAAATACTCATTTGGTGCCTGTCATAGTGAATTTTTGGTTTAACATTTTAGTGTGTTTTCAGGACTCAATCCTGTATTTCCATCCTTTAAAGACCAGCATGAAAATGCTGTATCAGAGAAGCGGAAGAAAATTCATTTATAGATGTTAATTTTATTGAAAAGTGTATTCACAGGTTTAGTGTCACCTTCCCCTAATCCCTTCCAAAGCACCTGGGATTTAGGGAGAAGTGATTTTCCATTTTGGAGTGGGGGAGAATCTACAACACAAACTCCCCTGATAATGTCTTATCTACAGCCTTCATGGGAAATGTTTTTAATGTTTCCAGTGGAGCCAGGCTGGGAGAGCTGGGGGTGCTCACCTGAGAGGAGAAGGCTCCAGGGAGAGCTCAGAGCCCCTGCCAGGGCCTGAAGGGGCTCCAGGAGAGCTGGAGAGGGACTGGGGACAAGGGATGGAGGGACAGGACACAGGGAATGGCTTCCCAGTGCCAGAGGGCAGGGCTGGATGGGATCTTGGGCAGGAATTGTTCCCTGGCAGGGTGGGCAGCCCTGGCACAGGGTGCCCAGAGCAGCTGTGGCTGCCCCTGGATCCCTGGCAGTGCCCAAGGCCAGGCTGGACATTGGGGCTGGAGCAGCCTGGGACAGTGGGAGGTGTCCTTGCCATGGCAGGGGTGGGATGGGATGAGCTTTAATGCCCCTTCCAAGGCAATCCATCCTGTGATCCCATGATTAAGTACTTTTTGAAGGATGTGCACTTGGCCTTCATGTTGGGGATTGTCACTTCATTTCCCTGTGTTTTGGGTTATTCCCCTGGGTGTGCTGGGAGATGTCACATTTCCACTCTGCATCAGCGACCGAGGGGGCTGAAGTGCTTTAGGTCTTAATTAACATGCAGCATGCAGGCAGGCTTTGATGTACAGCCATGTTTTATTTATTTGGGAAGGGAAACACCAGCAGAGTGGTGCTAACTTAGTATAAAAATCATCGTAACGTGACCATGGAATCAAAATCAGGCTAACCTGACCACAGGGAGAAAATAATTCCCTATATGCCAAGGGTGGGGGGGGAGGAAAAAATCTAAAAATTATTATTTTTGTGTTCCTACAGGGAAGAAAAAAAGCAGGGAGAGACCGTGAGATAGTTAGTTATTCATAATCAGGATCTTGTCCCCTCATTCCTGGCTGTGGCATTTCTCAGGCCAGCCCTGAATGTCGTCTTTGTGCCTCGGCTCACGTCACGGCTGCCATTGTGCTCGTGCGCTCTGCAGGCAGAACCCAGGGAAGAATTCTGGAGTGTCCCATCAAGGCCTGGCTGGAGCACAGCAGGGTTTTTGTTGTGGGGCTGTGTCCTGTGAGCAGGCAGGGCTGGCTGGGCTGGCTGGGCTCTGTGGGTCAGCGGCTCCCGGAGGGGCCAAGAGGGGCTTTCGTGGAGCCTGAAATCATCGAGAGTCAGGGATGACGCAGCCTCTGCCAGAGCCCTGAATGGAACTGTGGTCCTCACCCCTGCAGCTGTGGGGGGATGAGTCCCCTTGGCTGGGAAATGGGGGATTTGTCAAGTTTTCCAGCAGGGCATGGCAGCTTAAGGCTCTGTCCTTTTTTGGGGAGTAAAGTAGGAGGAATGGATCTCAAGGCACAATCACAAGTGGCAGGGTGTTCACTCTGCCTGAAACTGGGTTGAGTTTTGCATGCTTGGGAGGGCTGGGGGTGCTCACCTGGAGAGGAGAAGGCTCCAGGGAGAGCTCAGAGCCCCTGCCAGGGCCTGAAGGGGCTCCAGGAGAGCTGGAGAGGGGCTGGGGACAAGGGATGGAGGGACAGGACAAGGGGAACACGTAGGATCACAGAATGCTTTGAGTTGGAAGGGACATTAAAGCCCACCCAGTGCCACCCCTGCCATGGCAGGGACACCTCCCACTGTCCCAGGCTGCTCCCAGCCCCAGTGTCCAGCCTGGCCTTGGGCACTGCCAGGGATCCAGGGGCAGCCACAGCTGCTCTGGGCACCCTGTGCCAGGGCCTGCCCACCCTCACAGGGAACAATTCCTGCCCAAGATCCCATCCAGCCCTGCCCTCTGGCAGTGGGAAGCCATTCCCTGTGTCCTGTCCCTCCATGCCCTGTCCCCAGCCCCTCTGCAGCTCTCCTGGAGCCCCTTCAGGCCCTGGCAGGGGCTCTGAGCTCTCCCCAAGACCTCAAACACACTGTTCAGGTGAGTTTGAGTGGTTATCTGTAGGTCAGAGTGTGCTGCTCTCCCCAGAATCCCTGGCTGTGGCTTGGGAATCCACGGCGAGGAATCCTCACTCTGGTCCTGTGAGGGAGAGAGGGGAGTGGAGAAAAGGCCACAGGAAGGAAAACAATAGGAAGTGGAGGGGAGAACTTGTGGGTTGAAAAATAGCAACCCTTCCAGTAATGTGACCTTTTGCTGAAAATGTTTCCATCAAAAAAAGAAAGTCTCCTCCTCCCTGGCCGAGCCGGGTGCAGGGAGGGGTGAACACGCTCCTGGGCCTCTCTTCCATGAGGCTTTTTGGGAAAAACCCTATGAACACTCTGTCCCTGGGATGGGTAAGATCAATGTCCTGACAGGGGATATGGAGAAACAAACCCCCACCTTTGTTTTCCAGTTTTGCTGCAGCTCAGTGTTTCTGAGGGATTAGCCTTTGTTATCCTGTAAGTGATGTTCATTCAAAGCTCTCAGCAGAGTTACTGAGGGATTGCCCCTGAGAGAGAGAGGGGGGGAGAGCAAATGTTGCAAATACAGAATGCCTGTGAAAGGCAGAGCTGTCACTCAGGTGGAATTTAGATTTTTAGTCATTCATGGGGTGGCAGGAGTTTGTTTTTTTTAAGAGAAACAAGCTGAGTTCAGTTATTGCAAAGGGGTTGTGGCTTCCCACTGCCAGAGGGCAGGGCGGGGTGGGATCTGGGTCAGGAATTGTTCCCTGGCAGGGTGGGCAGGCCCTGGCACAGGGTGCCCAGAGCAGCTGTGGCTGCCCCTGGATCCCTGGCAGTGCCCAAGGCCAGGCTGGACATTGGGGCTGGGAGCAGCCTGGGACAGTGGGAGGTGTCCCTGCCATGGCAGGGGTGGAACTGGATGGGCTTTGAGGTTCCTCCCAAGCCAAACCAGTTTGGGATTTATGATACAACACATGGTGGTTTTCTGCATGAGTTTCTTAAAGGAAGAGCCTCCTGTTCCTGCCATGGGCAGTCCATCAATTCCTCCATCACAAGTCAAGGTGAATCCTTTCTGTGAAATCTGGGATTGCTCTTTGTCCTCCTCATTTCCAGCGGTGCTGGATGAGTGGAAAGGAGGTGTCTGTGTGTGTGTTTGGAAGGCACAGATGGGTCACACGTGACACTCTCTGCTGGTAGCAAACACACGGGGTTGTAGGAGGTGGTGCCTGCTGGAAAACCTGCTGATCCCTGAATTCCTGTAGTCCTTGGTGGGAATTTCATGGTGCTGCTCTTGACTCAGACCATGGCTGCTCCATGCCTTGTTGGGTGAGGAATTCACTCAGCCCTGCTCTTGGCTCACACCGTGGCTGCTCCATGCCTTGCTGGGTGAGGAGTTCACTCAGCCCTGCCCTTGGTGCAGACCATGGCTGCTCCATGCCTTGGTGGGTGAGGAGTTCACTCAGCCCTGCCCTTGGTGCAGACCATGGCTGCTCCATCCCCTGCAGGGTGAGGAGTTCACTCAGCCCTGCCCTTGGTGCAGACCATGGCTGCTCTGTGCCTTGCTGGGTGAGGAGTTCACTCAGCCCTGCTCTTGTGTTCTCCCCGCAGTTGACGTGAGCACAGCCCTGCCCTTGCAGGTGGCCCCGGGCTCGGTGCCCATGGACCTGCGGCTGGACCACCAGTTCTCCATGCCGGTGACGGAGCCCACGCTGCGGGAGCAGCAGCTGCAGCAGGAGCTGCTGGCCCTCAAGCAGAAGCAGCAGATCCAGAGGCAGATCCTGATCGCCGAGTTCCAGCGGCAGCACGAGCAGCTGTCCCGGCAGCACGAGGCGCAGCTGCACGAGCACATCAAGGTAAGGGCGGCCGGGGACGCGGGGCTGTGGAGCTGCTGAGCTTGGAAAAGCCTTCCAGGACCTGCCATTCCCACCAGGCACCACCACGGTGCCCGGGTGCTGCGTCCCACACACCTACTGGACGATTCCAGGTGTGGTGGCTCCACCACGGCCCTGGGGAACCTGTTCCAATGCCTGGTCACTGTTTCAGGGAAGGTATTTTCCCTGATCTCCAGTCTAAACTTTGGCACGGCTCGAGGCTGTTTCCTCCTGTCCCTTGCTCTCCACCCTCCTGGCAGGGAGTTGTGCAGAGCCACAAGGCCCCCCTGAGCCTCCTTTTCTCCAGGCTGAGCCCCTTTCCCAGCTCCCTGAGCCCCTCCTGGGGCTCCAGCCCCTTCCCCAGCCCCGTTCCCTGCCCTGGACACAGAAAATGCCTCGGTGGAATTGAGCCCAGCAGGAGGTGACCTGTGACTGTGGTCACACATTTTGGGAGCAGTGGCACAGGAACTCCTCGTTGGACTTTTGCCAGCAGCACGAGCTGCACACTGAGAGTGGGGGCCGTGGGGGGACTGCAGGAGTGGGGAATGCAGGAATGGGGAGTGCAGGAACGGGGAATGCAGGAACAGGGACTGCAGGAATGGGGACTGCAGGAACAGGGAATGCAGGAACAGGGAATGCAGGAACAGGGAATGCAGGGGAATGCAGGAACAGGGACTGCAGGAACGGGGACTGCAGGAACGGGGACTGCAGGAATAGGGGCTGCAGGAACAGGGGACTGCAGGAACAGGGAATGCAGGAACAGGGACTGCAGGAACGGGGAATGCAGGAACAGGGAATGCAGGAACAGGGACTGCAGGAACAGGGAATGCAGGAACAGGGCATGCAGGAACAGGGACTGCAGGAACAGGGAATGCAGGGGACTGCAGGAACGGGAATGCAGGAATGGGGACTGCAGGAACAGGGAATGCAGGAACAGGGACTGCAGGAACAGGGAATGCAGGAACAGGGAATGCAGGAATGGGGACTGCAGGAACAGGGCATGCAGGAACAGGGGCTGCAGGGGCAGAGCCTGCAGCTGGGTCTGCACACACACAGGTTTTTCACAGGCACCAAGCAGGTGCTGTGCCCTGCATGGGACAGAGAGGAAACGCCAGGCAGGGTCAGTGGGCAGTGCAGGATGGAAGATGGCTGTTGCAGAGTGAAAACATGAGACATTATATAAATATTTCCCAGTGCTGGACTATTGCTATGGCAACGGAAGCTTTCCGAATTGCTAATGGGCTCCTTTTTTCAAAGGGGGATTAGTGCTGCACATGGTAAATAGCCTTAATGTAATATTAAAAAGCAACCTCGATTCAACCTTATATAACTTTCATCTCAATACGAAATGCATGTCAGAGTGGGGAAGATGGGATTAAAAGTTAATGGGGTGTTATTTACAGACTTCTTAGTGCAGAGAGGAGCTGGGCTTAGTGAGAAGTGTCCCTGTTGAGGCTGGATGAGCAGCACACACCCCTGTGCCTTGGGGAGCCCTCTGTGCTGTGGGCAGGGCAGAGAGGAGGAGGTGCCTGGGTGTGGATTTATTCCCACGTGGATGCACAGTGTGTGCACCTCTGGGTGTGTGTGTGCAGTGTTCGTGTCCCCACGGTTCTGTAGTGGCACATTGTCCCACAGCTGGCACGAGCACTCGGCGGGGGGAAGGTGGGCAGTTCCTGTGACAGATATTTCCATGGTTCCCTTGAACTGCCCATGCCTGTAGTTATTTGTCTGTGAAAACCCAGGCAGGCTCGTTCCCACCCAACGGCCCAGCTCGAAGCACTGCTGATAGGAACGTGTTTGCTCTCATTTGTGTCAAAGCTCTGACTGCCTCTGCTCCAAATCTGTGTGAGCAGGAAGCTGTGCTCTCATTTTGGGACACCACAGGGCATCCAGCCCCTTAGGTAATGAACTTCTTCATCTGGTGTGTGAGCTTGGCTAATGAGAGCCTTAAAATAGGGACGATAGGGTGGCCTGCAAGGTGATCCCTGGGAGGTGAGTGTGTCAGTGGGACCAGAAGTGCTGTAGAAATCAAACAGCACCTTACTGAAATAATCCCTGTGGTGCCTCACAAAGACAATGACCCCCAAACCCTACCCCAGCGTGTGACTGTGGTGCCTTTTCTCTGGGAAAACATCCTGCCTGTCTCTGTGTGCAGCAGTCAGCCCACATTTGGGTGACTCTTAGAACTGGCAACTGTGTTAAGTCCAGTGGCTGTGAGTGCAGGGAAGTGATTATTTTGCCCAGAGAATTAAAATATATAACTTTAAATTTGGAGTCAGTGCTGCCCAGCTCATGAGGAAAGCAGAGTAGGGATGTTAAAGCAAATAAAACCCATTTATCTTGTGCAAGTGAAGCACTTGAGCTAGGCAGTTTGGTTCAGAAGCAGTCCTGAGAGAAGACGCAGAGCACTTTTTGGAGAAATTTACTTGTTATTTGGTTTTTTTTTTAATCCCATGTGAACACAGGCATGAACACCCCATGGCAGGGGTTGGGAATGGGATGAGCTTTAAGGGCCCTCCCAACCCAAACCATTCTGTGATTCTGTGATAGTGTTAAATCCACAATTGCTTTGGAAACTGCTCCTGTGAACGGGGAAGGATTCCTGCATTTTACTCTGTTCTGTGTATCTGCTGCTGTCTAGAATGGATTAATTTGGCTTTTCCCCTACAGCCTGGCAATCCACCATTATAATCAACAAGTGCAAAGCATTTATTTCATAGAATCCCTGAAAGCTTTGGGTTGGAAGAGACCCTAAAGATCATCTAATTCCCCCCCCCTGCCATGGCAGGGACACCTCCCACTGTCCCAGGCTGCTCCCAGCCCCAATGTCCAACCTGGCCTTGGGCACTGCCAGGGATCCAGGGGCAGCCACAGCTGCTCTGGGCACCCTGTGCCAGGGCTGCCCACCCTGCCAGGGAACAATTCCTGCCCAAGATCCCATCCAGCCCTGCCCTCTGGCAGTGGAAGCCATTCCCTGTGTCCTGTCCCTCCATCCCTTGTCCCCAGTCCCTCTCCAGCTCTCCTGGAGCCCCTTCAGGCCCTGGCAGGGGCTCTGAGCTCTCCCTGGAGCCTTCTCCTCTCCAGGGGAGCACCCCCAGCTCTCAAACAGCTCCTTTGTTTCCGGTGTTGAGGCCTTTGCTGGTACAGAAGTCATGGTTTGGGGTTGTTTTATTCCTTTTATTGCCGTGATGTTGGTGGGAGCAGAGGAACTGGTGTGACCTGACAGGAGCTGAGAAGGGTTGAAGACCCCTCCATCCCACCCTCAAACAAAGCAGGAGTGTGAGGAACACTTCCGTGAGTGAAGTTTGGCCTGGAAAATGCTGGCATGACTTGCCTGTTTTTGTATCCCAGTAGATAAGTTTTTCCTACTGAGAGCTGTAGTTTTGGCTTTTTGCAGAGCTTGGCCTGGCTTCCATCAGCTCGGTTTAAATCATCTGCCCAATGCAGGAGGGAAGGCGAGGGCTGCCCCCACATGTGATCCTTCCCCTGGCTGTCCCAGTCCTGGCTTTTACAGACATTGTGCCTTGGCCTGCACATAAAAGGGCCAGATTCCCCAAGGTGGTGCAAGCTGGAGAGAGGCAGGAAACGAGTGAAACCATATTTGTGGAAGGGCTCTATAACAGACACAGAACTCTGTGCATGGGAGGAGTGGGAGGGTAAGGAGAACACACAGGCATGGAGGCAGAGATAGGAGAAGGGGGAATGGCTTGGAACTGAAAGAGAGTAAGGTTAGATTGGATATTAGGGAGCAATTAGTGATGAGGCAGGGGCTTGGAGCAAAGTGCTCTGGTGGGAGATGTCCCTGCCCACAGCAGGGGGCTGCAGTGGGATGAGCTTTAAGGTCCCTCCCAACCCCAAGTGTTCCGTGGCCATTCTGTGAAAACCCTGACGTGTGTGGGGAAAAGAAGCCGAGCCTTTGGAAGGCTTCACACCATATGGAGCAGGGCAGGCTGTTCCTTTCCGTGCTCCAGAGCAGCTCTGCAGATTGCCCAGGCCTGGCTGCGGAGAGCGCCGGGGGAGAGGCCGGAGGCAGCGGCGGCTGCTCCTCTGTCCTCTGTCCTCTGTCCTCTGTCCTCTCTCCTCTCTCCTGCAGCCTCTCACCTTCAGCCAGTGCATTTTCCACTCCTCCACGTGTTGCCAGATGTGGGATGATATTTATGGCCTTCAAATCTGCCTTCCTAAACTAAACCAAGGGTGGAATGAGGGGCCTGGCTCTGGGGTGAGATGGTGGAAAGCCTCTCCACAGGTCCTGCTGCGAGCTTTGCCTGACCTTTGGTTGCGGAGGAACCGGCAGGGAGTTTTTTCCTTTGTGAGTCACTCCTTCTCAGCCAAGATCAGCTGAAAGTTACCAAAAGCTTTTCCATTTGCCCTTCTGGTCAAGGGCTGGATGGAAGAGGGGCAGGACGGGCTCTCTGACAGGGCCAGAGGCACCTGGGGCGCCGTGAGCTCAGCGGGGAGGGAAGCACGTCGTGGGGAGTGTGCTTCATCTCCTCTGTGCGAGCTGGGAGCAGGGCTCTGCCCAGCTCTGGCTGTTTTATAGCCACAGCCGGAAACTTCTCGGCGATGCTGACGCACACGGGTGCTGGGATAATGGCACAGGGGAGCAGCTGAGCCTCCCAGCTCCTGGTGGGCCTGAAATCCTCACCTGCAGCTGTGCAATCCCACTTTTCCCACCCTCTGAGAAAGTGTGCACCCCTAGCACAGGGGGTGCTGGCCTCTGCGTCCAGCAGAGACAGCATGGGCAGGGAAAGGAGCTTGGTGAGGATGTTTGCTGTGCAGGGATCCTGAAATTGTTCTTTTTCCCCTGACAGAATGAATTCCTACATTGAGGGATGGTAACACATCTAAGGGATCTGCCTCTTGGTCAGAAACTCAGGGTGAAACTCTCAGGCCATTCCTTTGGTCTCAGAGAGTGAAAATCTTTCAGGGAATCTTCAGACAGATTTTGCTGTGCTGCAAAGAAATGTAATTCTTTCCCAAAGATGTCTAGACTTGATAGTTGTCATGCTGATGCTGAGGGGAGAAACTGCTCCTTGCTTTCATGTGGAGCCACCTGCCCATGGAATGGCAGCTTTGCCTGAAGGATACCCCTGGAGCTGCTCAAGGCCGGGCTGGGTGGAGCTGTGGTGGAAGGTGTCCCTGCCCGTGGCAGGGGGTGGAACTAGATCATCTTTAAGGTCCCTCCCAACCCAACCCAGCCCATTCCATGATTCCGTGGTAGCTCACTGGGCCCAAACCACACAGTCCTTTAGCAGGGCTGCTCTCAGCATAGGCCTGACAGTGCCCGGAGCTTCTCTTTGGTGCCCTCTCCGTGTTGGTTCCGTGTTGGTTCCGTGTTGGTTCCTGCTGAGCAGGAAAGCTGGCTGTGTCTCAGTTCTGCTGCTGGGGTTGGTGTCATCTGCTGCTCCCCTGTGGCACCTTCCTCGTGTCCCCAGGGACGCTGCCGGCAGCACCGTGGCTCCTGCACAGCCGCTTCCCTTGGACTCCAGAAGGGCCCACTTCCTTCCCAGCCCTGGATATCGCAGGCTGTTCCTGGGCCTGTCTGCTCCGTGCTCTGTTCCTGCAGCAGCCGGCGTGGAGGGGCTGCTCTGCTCCTTTCTGTGCCGCGGTTCCGCAGCGCGCCCGCCCCTCACAGCCCCGGCCCTTTCAAGAGGAACTTGAAAAGCCCGGAGGTACCAGGTGGCCGCCTCTGTCTGGATTCTGGGATGACAGGATTATTCATCTTAGGAAGCTGCAGCTGGGTACAGTCAGTGGTAAAAGCCCAGACTGAACATTTTGTGCCTCGTTACTACTCGAGCGCCTTGGAACTCGCGCTATTTCCAGACGGCTTCCTGTTCTTTCTCCGTGACCTTGCCTCGCTTTTCTGGCACACCGAGCCCACTCCAAAACTTACACCTTAGATCCTGCAAAACTTAACTTCTGATGGAAGCAACCCCGGGGAAAACTTTGGGAAGATCAGAGCGTTTGCTCCCTTTGAAGGGGGTGGGTGGTGGCTGCTCCTCAGCCTCAAAGTCAGGACAAACCTGCACTTGGAGGGGTGGGCTCTGTCAACAATCCATGGAGCACCTTGGACACCTTTTACCCCATCTCTTGGCTGAAAGAGTCCTGCATCAGGCTGGGACAATTCAGCTCTGGGCCTTACAGAGCTACTGGAAATCCAGAGAAGAAACCTTTCCTTTTGCTTTCGTCTGAGATGGGCCACGGTTGGTTGGCTGGAAGGAGCACAATGGGAACTCCAGATTTTTTGGGAGTAAAATGCACGTGGGGCACCATGGTTAATTTTTGCCAGTTTAGAATTTCAGAGTAAATGGCAGCAGAAGGGATATTTTGGCAGTTCCCACACCTGAATGTTCAACTCCAATTTTCTCTTATTTTTGAACTTAGAAAATAATTGGAAGTAGTCAAAGAGAGCACAGAGAATCAGGAGAGGAATGAAAAATATCCCACTGGATCCTGTTGTTATGCCAGGAATATTGTCCTGTTAATGTACACCACTGCTGATCCACTGACATTCAGAAATGTGGAATTCCTGTAATACCCAAAACACCCCAAAACAGTTCACAGAGGATGTAACTGCTCCTCCAAGGACCAAGGTCTCATCTCTTACTTAGTGTCAAACATCTAGTGCTCCTCCTTTACAGGAATTTATGTGGTTCTTTGGTTTCAGTCAGATTTTCTGATTTACTTATCACCATCCCTGCTGGGATGGGCACTCCCTGCTCCTCAGCCTTGTCCCTTTGACAATAACCACGTAAAGCCCAGCTTTAACTGGAAACACTGAGAAGGAGCTGAGTGTGCTGGATACTGCAGATGGAGCTTGCTGCTTTCTGGAAAGGCTGTTAGATATTCTGCTTCTGGAGGAAGGGAAAAGTTAGACTGGAGTGGGAATCAGAGAGCAAAAGGCTGATACAAAAGCATTCCTGGTGCTGAACCTTTGCAGGTATTCAGGGCTCAGAGAGCTTCCAGCCTGTTAGGAGAGGTAATGGCACGGGAAGGAGACTGGGATACGAAATTCCAAATCCATATGTAAAGCTGCCAAAGTAAAACCACGGGATCTTATCACCGGGAGCTGGCGGGAAGGGAACCTCGCTGTCACTCGTGCTCCTGGAGATGGTTCAGCCTCCTAAAGCTGAGCACAGGCACTGTCAGTAGGAGGTGTGTGACTGGGCTCAGTGTCCTGCCCGGGGGGCTGCCGGCTGGGAGGGATGGTTTCCCTGCGGAGAGTTCCCTGCCCGTGGGGGTTTCTGGCCCGGATTAGCCGCTGTCAGCTGCCCCATGGCGGGCAGGGGGATGCGTGTCCCAGCAGAGACAGGAGGGGTGCTCGTTCTCCCAGATCTTTGTGTCTTGGCTGCTGCTGGAAGCCACAATGTTCCCCCTCCCCGCCTCCCAGCACAGCTGATTTATTCTGCCCGGTGCTCCAGGAGATATCCCAAACACGCTGCCACGGAGCCAAGAGAGCAGATCCTGAAACCGGAGCCAGAGCCTGAGACTTCAGTAAACAGGATGGGGGGAACATGAACCACGAGTCCAGCCAGCGCTGGGATCGCTGTGAAACAGCTCAACAGAGCCGTGCTCCCAGAAATCCATCATCTCCCCGAAATCCATCATCCCCCAGAAATCCATCTCCCCGAAATCCATCTCCCCGAAATCCCAGTGCCTGTGCTTTGCTCCCACCCGTAGCCAAGGGGTTTTTGGGGGGGTGATTTGATGTGTACGTTCTTGGTGAGTTTTTCTTCGTCTTCAGCTTTGATTTGACTTTATTTTTACAGAGCCTGAGCCCAAAGGTCATTTTGAACACCTGATTTAAACCCCCTCAACAGTAGAATTTTGCCAGGACAGGTGGCAGAAGAACCTTTCCCTGATATCCCTCTGTGCTGGAGCTGATCTCAGGTGTAGATTGAGATGCAAGTTGGGGGCTGGACACAGCAACTTTGGGTGCCAGGGAATATTTATCAGCCAGAAGTGTTCCAGCTTCTCTTCACCCAGACTTGTGCTTATCTCCACAATTATTTTGCTCTCCCTTCCACTAATTGCAGCTATTCAAAATATCTCTCACAAACACCCAGGAACCATTCTGAGCTGGGGGGACAGGAAGGATCTCTGTGCTTGACTTCTTGTTGGAGTTGTTGACTTCTTGTTTGGCAGCTGGAGGAGCGGTTGTGGAAGTCCTAATGCAACTTGACTCCATGAAATCCATCTTGGTTCTCTCTGGGAAACGGGATTTAGTGTCAGCCCTCCACGCTTCCTGGGAGGGCACTGCAGAGACTAAAGAGAACCATTTTAGCTGCCTTTCCCTTCAAAGGAGGCTTCCCTGTGACAGTTTCCCTACTGATAAGGTGTCAGTCCCCCTCCCAGGCAGACAAGCTGGAGCACTGGAGACAATTGAGGAATGTGGTGGCAAAATTCTCTGGATGGCTGATGGTTGATAAATACCTGGAAATGCTCTGCATTCTCCCTGTTACCTTTATTAATATTAATATATGCTAAAGGAGCACCAGCAACACTAACTGCAGGTACAGTTGAACATTTGTGCAGTGTTCAGAAATAGTGGGAGCAGTGACATTAAACATATGCAGGAATCCCCATAGTTATGAATATTTACAAATATTGATTTTGGCAAGAGCACCTGATTGGGATGTTCTGAGTTCCCTGTTGCAGGGTGTGTGTGTGCCTGTCACACGGTGCTCCTCAGGCTTGGGGCTGGGTTAGTCTGGGGTCCAGGGGTTTCCCTCGGTGAATCACCCTGTCATGAAATTCCAGTGTTTGGGAAATAGACGTGGGGAGCAAACCCCGTGCCCCAGCTGCGTGTGGTGAGCACACAGGGTCTGAGTGGGCAGTGCCTGCTCAAATCTGCCTCCGTTGCTGTAAATGAGCACACAGGGATGTTTGTCCTGACACCCCAACCAGCCCACCCTGGGCATCCCTGCAGCCTTGTCCTGGACCTCCTGGAGCTCTGGCAGCCTCGGGGCCGTGCCCATTCCCTGGGGAGCCTGGGCAGTGCCCAGCACCCTCTGGGGAAGAACCTTTTCCTAATCCAGCCTAAATTTCTGTTTCCCCATAACATTCCTGGTAAGTGTGGAGAAATAGCCCCGAGAAGACACCTGCATGGGTTTTCTTTTTTTTTTTTCCCCAGGCTACAGCAGACACCAACAGTGATTTCTTTTCATTTTTCCTGGGTACAATCGAAGACGTAGCTTCGTTATTCTATTTTTTAAAATTTTTTTTTCAACTTTGAAACCATTTGAAGAACTATATTAAGAATAGGCTTTGTGGAAACGGGGGTCAAAATGAGCAGAGACAATACATCCCTAATGAAACTTCCCTAAAGCATCCAGTGACAAATTGGGCTTTTCATTCCCATTTCACTCCAGATGTCAATGAAAGCACAGCTCCTTCTAAAGCAGCCTAATGTATGTAAACCATCGCAGGAAGCAGAGCCCGCAGAGCCTAGGAGACTGCAGATGGAGAGAAAAGGCTCCTGATTCCATAAAAATAACAAAACCTGTTTTACCATATTGTGCATTAAATATTGTTCATTTGCATACTTTCCATGGCGAGGTTCTCAAAGCCCACCATGTGGTGGACTTGTTGGAAGTCGGGAAAGAGACTCCTTCCCCAAATGGAGACGTGTTAGTAGAAGCTGCTGCTTAATTAGAAAACAAAAATAGCTGGTTTCCTCTATTTTTTTCCTCCTTTTCTAGGTTGGTTTTTTCTTTTTTTGAGTGTGGATTTTCGGTTGTTTACGTATAATTCAATGGAATTAGGAGGAGAAGCATAGGTGCAGTCACTGCAAAATAACTGGGTTTCTGGTGTTTTACAGCAGCCTGCCTGCTTGGAACAGGCAGCAGCAGGGATTCCTCCATGGAGAGTTTCCAGCAGATAGCCAGGCAGACTGTAATTACCTCTTAGATTGGTTTGGTGCATCTTTATATGGAATGGTGTGATTTTTATTTGTATTTCTGGTGGCTGGAGCACTGGGTGGTGCATGTGTACAATGCCACAAATGAATCAAAGGAGCCTAGAGCTGGGCTCACGAGGATCATCAGGTCCAGCTGCTGGCCCAGCACAGGACACCACGAGAATCTCAGCTAGAGGGACTGAAAGGAAAACGTGCTCAAGGAGAAGGAAGGACTTGTGGGCGGGTGTCTCGTGTGTGCAGGAGCCGGCAGGGTTTGGAGAAGGATGGATTGAGATGTCCTTGGAGACAGCAGGTTCCCTGTCTCAACAGCCACGGCTTGGACTCTGCCCATGGCAGGGGCTGGGAACGAGCTGGTCTTTAGGGTCCCTTCCA
>WAAE01013205.1:0-14472 GCA_013400495.1 Nicator chloris
AAACCCAACAAAAAACCAAACCCTTTCTCCTGCTTGGACTCCTCTGTTTAAGTCACAGTTTCTGACAAGAGTCTCCTCCAGTGAAGGATTTCCATGAGCTCACAATTTCCTCCAGGGCACACCCACTTATTACATTGTGGAATACTACATGGGCTATAGGTGTATATCTGCTGCCCTGTGGGCTTCCACAAGTAGGGGAACAACCTACTTCACACAGGCTGCAGGGGAATCTCTGCTACCACACCTGGAGCACATCCCGCCCCCCACTGATCATCTCTGACCATGGTGTCTGCAGAGCTGTTGCTTTTCTCATACTTTTTTCCTTACTCCTCACTATCTGTGCAGTATTATTGCCACTCTTAAATGCACTTTCTTGAGGTGACATCCCTTGGAGTTCAGGGCACGGAAGTGCCCACAGTGTGTCAGCTGAAGACAGCTGGAAGCAGCATGGTTGGGGCAACCCCAGCCTTCATTTCACTCTTCCATGTGTATATACGTTTGTATGCACATTTTTTACTGTAACTATACTTGAAATCATGAGTATTAGGAGAGTACAAGAAAGTTTTTGAGCTGTCATGTACTAACATGTTTTTATAAAATCGTCTGCATGGAATTTTTAGGAATTCATCTCTTAATTTTAAGTGTTCCTCATTTAGCTGCTGCCTTGAGAGAGATAGTACTGTTTACCAACGCCTGATTAATTTCATCTTTTTTTTAAGGGTTCTTTTGCATTTTAGTTTAACCTCATAAATAGGCATGCCATTAATCACATGGATATGTCTCAAAACCCACAAAAAAAAGAAAATAAAATGTTGGGTGGGAAAAGTAGGAAAATGTCATTACTATAAAATCCATGTGAAAAAAAATGGCTAGGGAGTAAGAGAAAATTTAGAAAAAATACTCATAACCATGTTTTGTAGCAAATTGTTTTGATGCTTCAAATTTTTATTTATTTACCTTGGTTATTTTTATTTCTATTTATTTACTTGGTTGTGTTTTCTCCCCTTTTGAAGTAACAGTAAGAGAGGTAGTTTCTCTGCTGGATACATTTAGTGCATTACAGCATACAAACACGTGAGTCATCCAGACAATTCCACAAGCTTCTAAATCTGCATAAATGATTAGAATAAACCACTCCAGTACATTTTAAGTATTAAAGATTGCACCATATTTCCTCTACAGATATGGAGAATCCTTTACATGAAGAATAAAGTCCAGGCTGTGAAGACTCAAAGAAGAATACTGCTACATAGATATCCCATATTAACCTGAGGTGGTTTATTACTAAAGGCTGAAGCCATAAAACATTTTTACCCTCTGCATAAGCATCTATATTTGTTTTGTGTCTCTGAGAAATTATTTCTTTAATTTTTCCTCCTAACTGGAAGGACCTTTGAGGGAAGATGAATAACAGGAGAGTAAAATTTTCCTTTAAGCTTTGTTGGAAAGAAGATAAATATATTTAATCACATAAGGCTGGAAAGCCAGTGTAGTTTGCTTAGACAGGTTGAAGGAGAAGGCAAACTGTTTTATTCAGTTTGTGAATATATAATTCCTTCATAAATTTTTAAAAGGTACAGATCATCAGCTTTAGTAGCTGTGCTGACTTTTAACTGATATCTGTGCACTTCTGTGTTTGTGCTGTTTGCCTTCTCCATTATTGTTTATATTTTAATAGGTTAGGTATTTAGCACATAGTTCTAAATATCCTATAGGTTGTCTGTCTGCGTGAAGACTACCTGCTACCTCTTTATTGTGAAAGAGGTTGGACTTCTAAAGTAATAATTAATTTTCAAATGTATTTTTTGCTTACTTACAGCTTCTTCCAAAATTAATAGATCATTCTTCATTCCTTTTCTCTCTGTAAAGCATGTGTGGTTACTATATTTCTGATTTTTAACAGGTCAAACAATGTGACATTGAAGATACTTGGAAGATTAAGTGAAATGGATAACTTAGCAAGTTATCTATTTTCTGACAATTTATTCTTTTTCTTTTTTTTGTCCCCATAGCCCCAAGTCATATTTAGCTCATCTCTTCAGCTTGTAAAGCTCAAGGTTAGAGCAATGTGAAGATGAACAGTGATAGAAAGCTAATATACAGTCATTTCTCTTATGCCACTCGTTTGTAGTCTTTTCCAATTAAAAAAAAAATAAAGTTTCTTGAAAATTTTGAAATAAAAACTGTAACGAGATAGATCATGAATGGTTGAATGTAACCCTGTGGGCCCTCCAATAAAATAGATGAAAAAATATAAATAAATGCATTAAATAATAATAGTTTCACTAGAAAACAAGCTGAATTGTATGAACTTGATGTAAGTTTCCAGAGGTTTCATTCCTTCATTTTTAACATTAATTATTCTAATTCTTTGGGAAAAAAAATCATCTCATTATTACTTCTTCTCATAGTTATTACATAAAGCAGAATAAAGAGAGCTGCATATCTGAATTACTCTAAAAAGGAAAGTGGAATGGAGGGAAATATAAAATCTGATATACAATCTGGGGCTTTAGCATATCCTTAGAGTGTAAAAGTACATTAAAAAAATTAATTAATATTATTTGGAGGTTTGCTTACCAGTTCTAACAAAACTTCTTTTATTCTGGGTTTCAGCTTACTCACTTCTTAGCATTTAAAATAAAAAATCAATTGAGTCCACCACCTTTTTTCTTGTTACAACGGCAAGCCAAATATTTGAAAAACAGTGAAGTATTTTTTTCTGTTGACATGGCAATTACTTGAGACTAGTTGAACAAACATATAGGCTATCTGTTTGATTAAATTGCCTGAAACTAGAAAACTCTCATGCCATTTGCAATGAGAACTACTGACCAGTAATATACCTGGACTTCAGTAAGGCTTTTGACATGATCTCACACAACATTCTTGCCACTGAATTAGAGTCATGGATTTGAAGAATGGACTGTCAGATGGATAAGGAAGTGATGGATGGTCACAGCCAGAGTTGTAGTCAATTGCTCAACGACCAAGTAGAAAGCAGTAAAAAATGGTGCTCCTCAAGGGTCCATACAGGGTCCCATACTGTTTAGTATCTTCATCAATGGCAATACAAGGTGGGATTGAGTGCACCCTCAGCAAGTCTGAAGATAACACCAAACTGAGTGGTGCAGTTGCCAGACTAGAGGCATGGGATGTCATCCAAGGCAACCTTGACAGTCTAGAGGAGTGGTCCTTGTGAGCCTTATGAAGTTCAGCAAGGTCAATTGTAAGGTCATGCACCTGGGTCTAGGCAATTCCAAGTATCAACACAAACTGGGGGATTGATGGATTGAAAGCAGCCCTGGGGAGAAGGACTTGGGACTATGGATGGACGAAAATTGAACGTGAGCTGGCGATGTGCACATGAAGCCCAGAAAGCTAACCCAGATCCTGGGCTGCATCAAAAGATGGGTAATTTCCCCCCTCTCTAATGCTCTTAGAGTGTTTTGGATTGTGCATAAGGAATAAAATTTTTACAGTAAGAATGATGATCCCCTGAGTCAGGTTTCTCAGAGAAGTTGTGACTGCCTTGTCACTGGATGTCTTCAAAATCATGTTGGACAGGACTTTGAGCAACCTAATCTAACAGAGGATGTTCCTGCTCACGTTAGAGAGGTTGACAAGATGATCTTTAAAGATCCTTTCCAACTCAAATAATTCCCTGATTCTATAAAATGTCTCAGTATTTATTCATTCTGTTTAGCTTCCCGTTTTAGGTCTAAAGGATATGAATCAGCTACAGGTCCAGTATTACATTTTCCAAGGAATAATAAATCTTTTGTATGTTCTACTGTATCATAGACAGGTTTACATGTAAAGTTTTTTCTGTCTAGGTAACAGAATTTAATCCTGTCTTCATACGAAATTCCTGTGCTGAAATCTTCCAGAAGTCACAGTTTGGGACGTGAAGGATCTGAGCTATTTTCTATGATTTTTCAAAGCCGGTGTTGCAGATAGAAACATAGGAAAGTGTTTTAGTGTTTTTCACAGATTGGACTGCTGGTTATGGTAGGGTATTATTCTTTCATCTTCTTCTCCAGAAGACTGTGTACTGTGTACATTCATACTGTGTATATTCATACTGTGTACACACTCTATCCTGTATATATACTGTGTACTTTCAATTCAGAGGACAACAAGAAGTAAATTCATTCTTTTCTTGAGACTTGGAAGAAATTACATACGACTTTTCCCCCACATCCACATTGTGAGTGTTGTTTATCTCAGGATAATTAAGAAAATATGCGGTGACAACAACACATGCTACAGAATATCACGGTGCAGTGAAATTTTCAGTTTGGAATATTTTTTAAATGCACATGATAAGTAAAGTATGAACTTTAAAAAATTGGTTCTCTGTACTTCAAAGAATGATCATTTTTATGACTGAAAGTGGATAGCAGGTCATTCTTGGTAATAGTAATTTTTTTTTTCTCTTCCCAAAAGGAAACTGTCGTCTTAGTCCAATCACTTTAGATGTGTGTCAACTCTGTAGTTGAAAAATGAACCTTAGGGAAAGCAAGCCTATCACCACCTTTTGTGTTCTACTGTGAAAACACTGATGACTATATAATTGAGGTGACATTGGCAAAAAGCCTATGCATTTTTTTTCTTAACTAAGAGAGTCCTCTGATCCATGTGGGACTATTTGAGACTTTGCAAAAATCAGAAAGAAAGTTGGGGTTTAGAGGTTGTTTGTTCATTTGTTTGTTTTGTGTTTGGATGGGGGCTTTTATTGGTGTGCGTATTTGTGTGTGGGGGGGGATGGTTTATTTTAATGAAAGAGACTAGAGCACTCTTTATACAACAGTAGGGAATACTAAATGAACCTAATATGTAACCAAATATTTAACCATTTAAAATATAATTAATTAAAATCCCTAAATTCTTCTTTTATTAAACTTGCCTACAGCACAGAAGAAACAGCTGAAATGGATGACAAGGAGCTGAGAACTATAACTGCAAAGTCTCAGGTGGATGTTAGACATACTGAGAGAAAACAGCCACTTGTGATTCAGTCAGCTGTTAAAGATATGAATATTTGTTCTTTGCTATGACAGGTTTTTTTTTTTGTTTTATTTATTTAATGATGAAAATCATGAATATTTGATGACTGCTTAGAGTACTTAACTCTGATATCATGTAAGTATCCCTTGTTTTACCTTTGAGCTGAATAGACTAGCCATATCTACCTAGATTATACTGATGATCATTTTCTAATCTCTACAGACCTGCCCTTTAGATTTTGGGGTTTTCTCTCTCTCTCAGTTTTTGAGTGATGGGAGTTGGAGGCTTTTGAAATTTGATTTTTACAGTCAGAGTTGATTAAAAAAAAAATCTTTCTGTTCCTTTCTTTGTATATCTCAAAAAGATTATAGGAAATCAACACAAATATGGCAGATACATCTATCATCACTGGCACATCTGATGGTGGGTGATAATGACATTTCTTCAGCTATTTAAAGTGATGGAAAGATTCTATTTCTTGATAAAAGGAACTGATTTTTCTCCTGATTTTTCTAATGAATTACATTAACTGAAAGTTCAAAGCAATAGAATTGACCTTGTACCTCTAAAAATAATTTTCCCTGAATAGAAAAAGAAAATAAATTCTCTTCTTTCTGAAGTCAGGCCATTGGAGAGGATTCGTTCTGAGATCCAGGAAAACTCTAAGAATGAGAAAAGGACAGACTGTCTCTAGAGAGAATACTATTATATGTACTGACAGAATATTGCATTTTAAATAAATGATACCACTAGGGAACTATAGAAACATAGAATGAAACATAGACCAAACATACAGCAAAAGTAAGCAATTTAGACCTCAAATTTTACCCAGGAAGTTGAATAAAATGCTAGATTCAGTAAAGAAAATGGACACCTAAGAGTTATCCGATTCTAATTAAGGCATTTCTTATTGGACAAAGAGAGAAATGGACATATAACAATGACAAAATCTGCAGGCAGACAGAACAGAATGAAAACTAAAGTCACAGTTCTTTATGTAACTTCTAAGAGCTCACAGAAAATACTTAAAATGTTTGAAAGAAATCCATCTAAAAATCATTGGTGTCTTACTTAAGAAAATTACCCAGACAGCTCAGGATTCACTCACCATGAAAGATGGTGGTGGGAACATGCTTTTATACTTTTTGGCAATGTCACTTTGAGATAATGGTCACTGGGCAGTAGCAGGTCTTTGTGAGCACCATTCCTGCCCACAGCTGTGCATTTATTTGGTCTCATTTGGCCAAAGTCCAGGAATGTGTTACTGAAAAGGTGTCTAAAATCTGAGACTGAAAAGACTGAAAATCTGGAAAGGTTTCTTAAGAGCAACCTCTGGTTTGTATATCGCATGCCCAGGTGAACCTCGTAAAGTTCAACACGGCCATGTGCAAGGTGTTGCACCAGAACTGGGACGACCCTCAGAATCAATACAAGCTGGGAGATGAGTGGATTAAGAAGAGTTAGTCCTTGTTAGAAGGGCTTCGGAAAATTTGTAGATGAAAATTGGATGTGACCTGGTAGTATGTGCTTGCAGCCAGCCAAATGCTTGGCTGCATCAAAAGCCTTGTGGCCAGCAGGTTGAGGAATGTGATTCTGCCTCTCTATCTTGCTCCCATGAGAAGTCACCTGGAGTGCTGTGTCCAGTTATATGAAGCTCCAACATAAGAACATGGACCTGTTGGAGTGAGTACAGAAAAGGGACACAAAAATGATCAGAAAGCTGGAAAGGGACATTTCTTTACCAAATCCTGCAGTGACAGAATAAGGGGTAACAATAATAAATTGAGAAAATGTAGTTTTACATTGGACTCAAGGAAGAAATTCTTTACACTGAGATTGGTGAGACACTGAAACAGGTTTTTCAGCAAAACTGTGGATGTCCCACCATTAGAAGTTTTCCAAGTCAGGTTTGATGAGGCTCTCAGCAACCAGTGCCAGTGGAAGGTGTCCCTACCCTTGACAGGGGGTTGTAACTAGATTATCTTAAAGGTCCCTCCCAACCCAAATCATTTTATGGTTGTATGCTATGATTCTATGATTCTTTAACTTCCCTTATATCTCTAAGTTTCAGGGATCCTTTTGTATTGCATCTAAAATTTGGTTTAGAAGCCTTAAGATAAAATAGAAAAGAGAAAAGACTGAGCATTTATTCTAAGAAAAAAATTGGTCAATAAAAATGATGAAGTAATTTTTTACGGTGTAACTAGTAATAATTAATAAGACAGTAAGAATAAAAATATATCCGATGAAGTCTTATAGGTCAGATTTAAACCTAAAATGCAAACAACAAAATGTGAGTGTCCAAATGCAAGTATCATCACATATACTGAGTGCTTGAGCTCTGAAAGTATAACTGATAGCTATTCAATTCAACTGCCTAACCATATCTGTTTGTTGTTATTTGAGATAATCTATGGTATTTGAGACATCCACGTGTGTATTTCAGAGCAGAACTTGTCATAGACCGTGTGAGCAATCTGCTCAGCACTAAAGATCCACAAAAGAACCTGTAAAACTCTCAAGTATCTCACAGAGCAAAGGAAGACCTTTTTTGATCACTTTCCATTTTTCTAAATGTTTTCTGTTTGACATTTAGTCAACATTAGTCTTCATTATATCTCCAAGTGTTGACACCAAATCAAAGATTCTACAGTTGATGTGTCCCTTAAGAAAAAATATGACTCCATTAAATTGTTCTATTGTTTCTGAAGGTGAACATAAATTCCATAAAAAACAAGAAATGTAACCACTATTTATTCAATTTGAGATGTTTGTACTTTTATCTTTTTCATGCTGATGTTGTTCCCCTTCAGTAATGAAAATAAAACATAAACATAACACGTTAGATATTGTCAGTTCAAAGTGCTGACATCCCATTAAAATCATTATCAAAAAAATTGTGAATTTCTTTGGGCTAATATTTGAAAGTGATCTAAGGCTAATATTTGAAAGTGATCTAAGGCAAATGAGAATAGAAAAAGCATGGGACAGCATTTTTATTCCTTGTGCTAGAATTTCAGTGTCAGAATTGGAGTCCATCTTTTGCTTAATTCAGTCTGATTTTACCACGTGGGAAGTGTGCTGTCGTTTTGGCCATACAGCATAACCCTTTTATAGGGAATTTTCACCTTATATAAAGATCATGGTTATTTTCCTTCAGATTTTCAGTTACACTGTGAATTAACTCTTCCTTACTGCATTTCCCAAACTCTTAAACAGAAACAGTGTTCTGAACACATTAAGAGCTTGAATTTAGAGAAAGAGAAAATAAACTCTTCTTATAAAATAAATTCTTATAAAAATAAATTTTTCTTATTCTTGTTATATGGCAAGCTTAAATTGCAGAGAAGGAAGTAGGCCTACTGGCTTTTTAGGAACTCTCTACTCACTGTCAATATTGACCACCTTAATTAGAGTAACTCTAACCAGGAGTTCCTCTATTCTGACTGAAGAAATGAAAACGCATAGACACACTTTTACGTTTAATACATGATTCTTTCATATCTTTGAGTCTTATCAGAACTGAAATTTGGAACACTCACAACTCTAGATCTGAATTTTCATTTCAGATATCTAATAAAACATGACCAAGAATGAAAATGGCGAAAAACTATTTTTTTCAGAGTGCTCTTTTTCAAGCTCTCTGCTGTAATTATAAAAATCCTGTTGACTTAGGGGTAACTTTTTCCAAGACTCTTTACTCGTAACGTTAGTGTTTCTTCCAAGAATTGCATGTACAGCTGCTGATAGCAATGCTTTTATCCATTGCTTTCAATATTGGCTGAGAGAATATTGCTTACTATGAGCAGATAAAAGAGAAATGTTGTAGTGCTTGTCATTAGAACACAATGAATTATAGGTTTGTTATGTAAATACCTGGTGTGTTACCCAAATGCCAGTTACTTTCTGACTTATATTTTAACTGCCTCTTAAAATGAGACAGCTGAGGTGACACTGGGGATACAAAGGTGATCCAGACACAAAAAAGGGACACCAAACAACATACTCAACCTACTCAACATACTTCTCAAGCATAGTTAGAATTCTTTAGAACCCTGATCATTAAATAAATACCCAGTGACCCTTGAAATGGGGATGACAAGATTGAACCTAGCATATGGTAACCCTGTTCTTTTCCTGTGAGACATTACATTGCATGGAACACTTCTGTCTGTAGAAAAGTCAAAATATTAGGTCTTAAGACCGTACCTTGCTGGTCAGACAGATAATTTTTTAATTTAAATTAATTTAATTAAATTAATTTAAATTTCTTAATTTAAAATTGGTGGAGTGTTTTCTTCCCTATTCTTTGGATAGGGTAATGAGGCGGTTATTTTTAACACGATTGCATATGTTTAAATTAAGTTATTAGTTTGTCTACATTTAAAAAATGAAATTTGGAATTGCATTAATTCTTTTATTGTAAATTAAAAGGAATTCAATTAAGAAAAACAATATTTTCTTTATCAAAGTTATATAATTTTTCAAGTGCAGATTTATACCAAACTATTTCAATTTTAAATTCAAAGTACAAGCCTTGATAAATTCAATTTTTCTGACTGAAAATTGGAATTCAATTATTTTCAGTTATCACTTTCATATATCTGTTTCAATAGTGAGGAAAATCAAAATAAACATTCTTCTTATTTCTGCCATTTAAAAATTTAAAATTCTAAGAATTTTTAGTATTTCAAAAGAAGAAATAAAAATTAGAACCAGACAGAAAGGAAATGAAAAGTGTAGGATTAAAGCAATTAAGAAGTTTTGTTATTTATTCCTCACAATTTTAGCAATTCAGTACTCATATAATTTTTTTTTATCTATCTGTCATCACGATAGTTGTTGATATGCAATACTCTGTGTCTGCAAAGCTGTTTGGAGATATAAATTTTTAACATTTTGCATAGAAAAAAACTAAATTAGTGAAAAAGTGATTGAAAGTGGGTGGTTTTGTTTGGTCTCCCCTGTAATATAGAACATTAGTAATTATAAGGCTACATAAGTTTAATGCATTTGTTTAGTCCAAGTTTGTGATCCATATGCAGCCTGGCAAGATAAGTGTACAAATACCATACTACAAAGCACAAAAAGTAGAGTTCTGTGGATACTTGATTTTCCAACAATTCAAAATAAATACAGAAAAATATTATGTACTCTTTTTTTCAGTATTTTTGTTTTCACAAAAGCTTACACATTTTTCTGGGAAATAGTTTAGAGTTCAAAAAATATATTCCTATCTGAAAAATGTCCCCATTTTCATTCTGTGCCATATTCATGCATACAGAGTTATACATTGTGGAAATACTGATAAATTACACAACTCTTTCTTTACCAGTGTGATTCAGGGTTTCCAAAACATCATTCACTTAAATCACTCATCATCACCATCAACCATTTGTAATCTTCATGCTATTCCTGCAGGGAACTAAAATACCATGTTCACCTAAATGCTTCAATTTCTTGGCATGATAGATAAAATATACTGATGAAAATGAAATAAAAGAAACTACTGTAAATACAGAAAATGCAATTTTTTTTGCATCTAACACTGTCAAAAATTACCCTTAAAGAAATAAAGCCTACTATACATTTAAGTTTCCTTAAAAGGTTTCTAAAACTATCATGTGTTTAGGGACAATGTAGTAATTTTGAAGTATGTGAGTTACAGTTGTTCACAATTATTTTGCATTTCTTAGAAGGAGGTTGCTTACCCCCTCCTTTTTTTAATCAGAAGTACTTTGTTTGTTTGTTTTCCTTTTAAAGTGTCAATAAAAAGAATATGTTTATTTTTTAAAATCTTAATTTCAAAAATAATCCAAAGGGAGAACTATACATAAAGCACAGTATACAATCTTTCTAGAGACTATAGAGACTACGTACAGCTTTACAAAAGACTTTGATAAGAATTCTATTTAGAACCAATTTTGATTCTTTATTTCTATCATTGGCTTTTTATACAAGACATATTTGAATAAACAGAGTTAATTTCTAAAGAGATTTTCTACTTGGATTATTATATCCCCAGCTAGTCATAATCATCTATTTGCAACAGCGCGAGTGGACGAGAAGTAAATGGCTTTGATGACACAGTACATGTTATTACTTCAATTGATGTACCATCATTGAGAACTGTTAAACAGAAAAAAAAGAAAAAATCAGCTTTATGAAATCATCCTTACCATTTGAAATCCAATTGAAAGAATGACAAAGACTGAGTAAAAGTTAGAAATAGGGAATTATTTTTTCTGGTGCATTTTTTTGTGCTTACTTATAAACACATCTTAAAGCCTGAAATATATTTCTCCTCTGCTCCTTCTTTTTGTAAAAGAAACAAACCAAACCAAACCAAACCAACAATTCCTCCCCACTTCCCAAATTTTTTTTTTTTTTTTTAATTCTCTCAGAAATACATGGGACATTTCCTTCATAGAATCATAAAAAGTCCTGAGTTGGAAGGAACCCATAAGGACCATAAAGCCCAGCTTGTGGCCCTGCATAGGACCACCCCCAAGAACCACACCATGTGTTTGAGAGCACTCTCCAAACACTTCTTGAGGTCCATCAGCCTCGGTGCTGTGACCACTTCCATGGGGAGCCTATTCCACTTCCTGATCACCCTCTGGTTGAAGAATCATTTTCTAAAATGCAGACTAAACCTCTCCTACACAACTTCAGGCCATTCCCTTGGGTCCTGTCACTGGTCACCACAGAGAAGACACAGGAGGCCTTTGCCTCCTCTTCCCCTCATGAGGAAGTTGCAGATTGCAACGAATTCTCCACTCAGCCTCCTCTTCTCCAGGCTGAACAGACCAAGTGACCTCAGCTGCTCCTCATACAGCTTCCCCTCGAGGCCCTTCACCATCTTTGTAGCCCTTTCTTGGACACTTTCCAATTGCTTTATCTTTTTTATATTGTGGCAGCCAAAACTGCTCCCAGCACTGGAGGTGAGGCTGCCCCAGCTCAGAGCAGAGGGGACAATCCCCTCCCTTGCCCAGCTGGCCATGCTGTGCCTGATACACCCCCGGACAGGGTTGGCCCTCCTGGCTGCCAGGGCACTGCTGGCTCATGTTCAACTTGCCATTGGCCAGGACCGCCAGGTTTCTTTCCGTGGGACAAATTCAGTGAAATTTGAAGGTGAGACCATCTAATATCTTTTCTGCTCCAAGATGGATATAGGCTAATACATTTATTTGTTTCCACCAAAACCAAAAATAAACCAAAGAAATTTTAAAATGTCCTGAGAGCAGCTCTCAATAATCGGGGAGCAGGGTTTTTTTTGAGAAGTAAGATCTAACACTGAGACCCAAAAAGAATAATTTAGGCATTGTAATGTTCGCAACTGCAAAACTTAAAAGTCAACTGTCTGAAGGCATGCAACTCACCAACAGCAAATTATACATGCACATTGTTTGGAGACAGTTGTTTTCAGATTGGCATACACAACAGCTAGGGTGCTAAACTATGGGTCAAATAGTAATATTGCTGTTTCTTGTGTAAAATAAAAGCAAATATCTCTTTGGAATATGACTCAGTCTGCAACTGTTTTCTGTGTTTCCAAGACAGCTTCTATCAGGATTTTATATTTCTTAGGACACACAAATGGATAAGGAGAGAGACAAAAGCCAAAGTTCTTTCTGACATCAGAGTATTCCTGTGTCTACAACATCATGAGATATTCTCCTGGAAGGTGAAATGAGATAAGACGGGTTTAAAACCTCTCTAGCTAAAATCTATTTACTGCCGCTATGTAGTCAGCTTAGCATAAGCAGATTCAGTTGAAAGTTTTGTTTTGTTTTCTGTCTAGAAAGCCGGCACAGCACATTATTTTCTACAATATGAACAAATGATGTGTTAGAAATACAAATATTTACCATCTGCTAAGAGGCTTCTGCATTTTATCTTACTGGTTCTTTCTCCATTAAAAGGAAATTTGATTAATAAGCAAGTGAATATTTAACAAAAGTCTTCACAGTAGTATCATAGTTTAACTTTTTGATTCCTTTCTGCAATATAATGTCACTTAGATTGGACCTCCTTGACAGTATGTGAATAGAATAGGAAAAACTAAGGAGAAAAAGGCAAGATATGATTAATAGTTTGATCCAAAGTACATAAAAAAACCTCAGGAATTTTATGGGCTTTAGATCTGGCAATTTCATTCTAAATACTTTGAGAAGCAAACACTCCTTTGCTCAAAGGTGCACTTTATCTATGACCAAGAATCACAATGTATGTTTTCAGTGTTAGAACAGGGCTCTAACCATAGAGTCATACAGGTTTTCATAATAATTTTATTTACTAAAATTCAAGGAACATTTCATTTTTACAAGATCATGTACTATGAACTTTCTACTGCAGCTCTAATTCAGAAAAGTGTTATGTTTCTTAAGTCTTCCATCCTATCTCTGATGCAGTAGTTCTATGTTCTTTATCACAAAAGTTCATTATGTTTTCTTTTTAACTTTTTACTGGGATGGTATCGGAGATAATGGTGGAAGGAGAATGTATGTAAGGGAGAACTCAGACTAAAATCCATTTTGCTTTCCAAAAAATATATGGCAGAAATCTGGGTGTGACTCAGAAAAGCATGCAAAAACCCATCCATGAGCACCTCTGACAGTCTGGGGTTTCTTAGTGTCAGATACTTGCAAAGGTATTACATAAAAGAGTGAATTGGATAGGAACTGAATATACTTCATTTTAAATACAGCTTTATCACCTCCCTACCTTCACAGAAAAGTTCAAAACCTGATAGATTTGTTTATAGAAAAGCATACAGGAAAAATTCATATCTACAGCAATAGAGAAAATCTCAAACCCTCCCTAACTGCATAAACTGCTGTTTGTACATTTTCTTACGAACTAACACTTCTCTTATGGATGTGATTGATGCCCCTTGCACTGGTTCATACTTATGTAGATATGGTACTTACAGACCTGGTTTAGTGGTGGACAGGGCAAGTGTGACTTTAAGGACTGGACTCGGTGATCTTAGATGTCTTTTCCAACCTGAATTATATGAGTCTATAATTATTTTTTTGTTTTCTCATCATTATAATGTGTCAGAGATTATGCTGCATGATTATATCTGTATCATTATGCTGCACAGAAACTCAGGTTGAGACCTTGTTTTTCTCTGCTTGTCAATACCACAAAGTGGGTTTTGATAATCTTTACAGAGTTTCATATCACCAAGTAGGTTGAAATGCAGCTGTTTTTTTCATTGTTTTCATATAAGATCTTGAAAAAATAGAAACTCTCTTTTCTTTCTGGAAGGGAAAAGTGACAAGGTGAGAAGTAAGTTGCAATCCATAATTATTCTGTTATTTACAGGATAATTGCTTCAACTGTACATGTCTTTGGGTTTTCAGCCTAGGAAATGGACAGAATCAGTCATGGTTACAGAAAAGTTAAGATTCTTTTTCGTTTGGAAATGCTTCAAAACTTCATTCCTGATTTTTT
>WAAE01013205.1:14524-47168 GCA_013400495.1 Nicator chloris
TTTTTTTTTTTTTTTTTTTGGTGTTAAAACCTTGATTTTCTTAACATGGACTATTGAAAGAGAAACTGTTGCTTTTCCAGTATATTAATGTTATACATATAGGTCTTAGCTTACATATACCAACAGAAAACCAGCATTTTATTAGTAAAGTTCCATAATGATGCTGCATATTTAAAGTAGCATGGCAAACATCTTAATAAGAAAGTAAAATAGACTTTTTCTTTCTTTATAAATATTGTAATTGACATATGAAAAGAATGGCATGTGATGATTAAGAACATAAAGGCGTTATATAGGCTTTATATATAAATGTGCTTAAAATTCTCTCAGAATGCCTCTTAAATACCATACATTCTCTGCTGTACTTCGCAAAGGAAAATAGAAGTACCATTTTTTTACATGTAATTTTATTAAAGGATTTATCATCTCTTCTTCAGTATTCTCTATTTTGGTAAGGATAGATGCAGTTCATTTGGTATATCTATGAATATAAGAAACTCCTAGTCCTTACAGCTTTTTTGTTTCTGAACTAAAAAAAAATATCTCAGAGGAAGATAATTTTATTAGAAAAGAAATCCAAATTGAATTAATTTCACTTTCGTCTTAAATTTATTCTTTTTGCAGCTGAGGTACTTAATAGAAAACTATCCTGTTGACTTTCACGTGCTTTCTAATTTTCAACACAGGTTAGTTTTGGTATACTTGACTCATTTTTTTTCTCCCTTATGAAGAATTCCTTTTAAAATTTGAGCCCAATTAAGAATTCCCAGTTCATACCAGGTGGCCCACCTTACTTTCTGTGCTTTATTCCTGTGCTCAGAAAAGGTCAACCTTAAAGATTATCCACATCCCTAAGGCCCCTGGCCCTCCAGGGCAGTCTCCCTTGCTATCCTCTCAAGCACATCATTCAACAAACCAGAATCTTCTCTTTCAAATTCTATGGTTATGCCTCTAATACTTGGTCTTGGTTACTTCTGTCCCCAGTCTCTGTTAAAAAAGGCTGCTTTAAGCCTATACATATTCATATAGTTCTTTCTCTTTTTTGAGCATCAACAGGTCCAACAGAAAATCCCCTCTATTCAGCTAATGAAGCATCTGCATCAATTACCACTAACACATACCATAAATTTCCTGGATTGTTTATAATCAATTATACTACTCATTCTGCAGCAGTCCAGGTGACTGAAATCCCCCATGAATACCAAATCCTGCAATTGTGGGACTTCTTCTTTTTGTCTACAGAAGGCTTCATTTACTTCCTTAGGCATAGCCGGGACCTGTCTTGGCACCCTGCCTGTCCTCTGACTCTTACCTGCAAACTCTTGACAGTCTCATGACTTTTCCCTAGCAAAACCCCCTTGCATTCCATACATCTGTTTGCATCACACACTGCCCCCTTACCTACCTCATTTGTCTTTTCTTAAGCTCCCCTATGCATCACAACATTTTGTAATCCCAGTGATGTGATAGCTGAGCTACTGCACATTGACTTTCAATTCCCCCTGTTTGTTTCTAATGCAATGGGCTACAGTATTGTAAATGTATGCATTGCTCAGCCATATTTAGGTCTGCTGCAGCAGCTTGTGAAAAAAACCCATGTTTTCTGCTCTTGGGCTATCTAGTCTTAAATGTCATCTTGACTCAAATTTTCTGCAGAAAACTACTTTGTCTCAGTTCTGCACTTAGGAGCATTTTTCTCCTCCTACCATTGCATATAAAGTCATACAGAAAAGTAAAATATATCTTCATGGTCACAACTACTTAATTCATTCTTTTTTTGCTCATGAAAAATAAGTGTATTTATTCTAAATATTGTGGAAAGCTTAATCTCTTGGACTTTTTGGACCTGATTCTATTACCATGTATTTATACTTAAGGACATCAAGGTATGTGTTTGGTTTTATTTACATATCAATTTTAAATAGTTTTACAGTGTTTGGCATTTCCATTTTAATGTATATCTTGCTTTATACAATAACTTAGTTATTCCAGAAATAGATTTATACTTCCAAAAAAACAACCAAACAAACAGAAACAAACAAAAAGAAAACAGATTCAAAAATATTGAGGCAAATTATAACTATATAAAGAAATAGAACTATAAGAACAATGACACTGAAATAGATACAAAATTATGTGTTTTTGAGAAACATTCTAAAATAAAGTCTATTGAGAATATCCACAAATGAAAAAGAAATTTTATGACTGTTTATTAAAAATCATATTAAAAAACTATTCTTGTAGATTAATCAAAACATATTAATTGCAGAACTTAATTCTGGTTCTGTTGCTAAGCATAGACAATTTGAATAGGTACAACTGAGTTACCAGCTTGCTCAAAAACCCATCAGCCAATTGAAAATTTCCTAGTGCCTCCTGTAGTCTTCAAGAATGACATTAAAGAGCAATAAATCTTCATGAAGTAATGAAAAATTGTTCAAAAATATGTTTAACTAAACCCTCTTTTGACATAAACTTACCATGAACTTAGTTGTATCAAGTTAAATTTTGTAAATAAAATTTAAATTGTAGACAATATAAGAATTAATGTGGCTTTTATACAATCAATCCTTTTTTATTAAGAGCAAACACAGTATTTACCTTTTTTAATAAAAAGAATGGACATCATAGAATACATGGACAATTAAGGACAGAAATAATCTCCATCAGTATTTCTCTTTTATTGCTGTACCTCACAGCTTTTCAGTAGATTTAATGTCTTTGTTTAGAGTTCTTTGAATGCCCAGAAAATGTCTTTTCAAATTGAAGATGCCGTCCGTTATTGTCCATGGTTAATGTATTTAAATTGTTGTAGTACCTTTGGGAAATGCTTTTGTATGCTGCTGCCAACTGTTTCTATTTTCTGTTGACAGTGGTGTATGTTGTAGTTAGACAAGAGGAAAGTTTTGCCTAAGAACAGGACTCACATCTTCTACCTCCTCTGTCAAGTCTGCCAATCTATAATAGTTTCACACTTACTCATTTGGGCTCTTTCTTTTGTAAAGGTCTCTGTTGCTTTTAGTGGCAATGAAAACTCTATCATGGACACAGAGAGAAAGCTTTGAATGTCATTCATTCCCTTATTGCAGCTTTGTTAGCTAGGAAAAAAATATTATTCTTTATAAGAAAAGAAGTTCTAGAAGACCAGATTGCTTTTTAAATAAACCTTGACAGGCTGGAAGAATGTGCCAGTTCTTTCCTGAATGAAAGCTCAAGAAACTTTAAATTCAAAGAAACCCCAAACCTCATATGACAGTATAGTCTGAGAACCAACAGGCTTGGAAGAAACTTTACATTAAAGGCCAAATGATCCTAGCAGACAAAAAAATTGGACCTGATTCAAAAGTAGACTTTTGCAGCAATGAAGGCCAGCCAAACAGAAGGCTGTATTAGTGACAGCATAACCACAATGAGTTGAGGAATTGATTGCTATCCTTTTTTTGTGAATTATAACCCTGCATCTGGAGTACTGTATCCAGTTTAGGTTTCCCAGCTTAAGAAAGACAATTAGATATTTGATCAAAATTAGTAAAGGGTCAACAGGATGATTAGGAGTCTAGAGAACGACATTGAAGAAGAAACTATGGGAGCAGAATTTCTTCAGCCTGAGGAAAAGGCTAAAGACCAGCCTAATTACAGTCTTTATCCACCAAATAGGAGCCTATATGTCAAACAGTCCAAGACTGTTCTCACAGGTGCAAAGTGAAAATATTAAGAGGAATCCTGCTGCAATACAAAATATTCCAATTCTATATTTACCATTTAATTTTTTTTCTTCTGTGAGAGGCCAAATGCCTCAGTTGTCATCCTTGGGGATATTTGAAATTCTACTAGACACAATCCAGATGTATCCATTAGGTCTTGAACTTTCAGATTACATCAGACTTCCATTTTGGTAATTTTCTTTGTAATATGTTATTCTGTTATCATAAGCGAAAAGAAAAGATCTTCAGTATAATTATAGTCTTTTTACATAAATCATGAAGAAATGCCTTCTCTTAGATATTAAAAATATCTAGTTAGGGAACTTACTACTCAAATGCTATGATTTTCTTTGTGTGTAAATATGCAGAATGTCTTACAACAGAAATTTGCCTGTATAAAGCATCCAGATTGGTACATTTAAAAACATACTTTCACAAATAATTTTTAACACATACTTACTGTGTGCACATTTTCTTCAGCTATGTCCTTTGAACACCAACTCAAACAATCTAATTGCAACTGTTTAATGGCCATGTAAATTTCTAAAATCAGGATATTTGTTACTCTTCATGTTTCAGATAGTACTTTTTTTCCTTTTTCTTTCATTTATTTCAAGAGAGACTTCATTGTGGCTACAGAAGCCTTGCAAGGCATTATTATCAAATTCATAAAAATCATAGAGATTGATCTTTCAACATCAAAACATTAACACTCACAAATTTCAGTGGTTAAAACACATTATTTTTATAGTCTGTTGTGATTTGACACTGGCCAAGTGCCAGACACCCATGAAAGCCACTTACTCACCCTCCTATGCAACAACTGGGCAGAGAAGAAAAAAAATTAATGAAGAGTTCATTAGTTGAGATAAGGACCAGGAGAAAACACTCCAAGGGAAAAACAGGCTCTGTGTAGTGGTGCAAAGTGAATTTATTGCTAACAAAATCAGATGAGGCTAATCAGAAGTAAATTAAGCCTGTAAAAATACCTTTTCTTCCCCTAGTCCCTCCCTCCTTCCTACCTACAGCACAGGGAGACAGGGCATGGGGGTTTTGGTCAGTTCGTCATCCAAGGATTTGTTGTTTCCCTCACATGTTCTCACCTCCTCTCTTGCTGGAATTCAAATTGCACCACCATTTTGTTTTGATTTTCTTCTTAAATATGTTATTACAGAGGTGTTACCAGCCTCTCTCATTGTCCCAGCTTTGGCCAGCAGCATGTCCATCTTCAGAGCCGTCAGGGACTGGCTCTGCCGGACATGGTGGAAGCTTCCAGCACCTCCTCACAGAAGCCACCCCTGTGGCCTCCCTGCTATCACAAACCAGGCCGTGCAAAATCAACACATTAGACATTTACATTTTCTTTAGTAAGATTCATAAGGTTATATTAATATAAGCTAAAATTATATTGCTTGTACAATCAAATCAGGCTAAAACTACACACCTATAACAGATATCATACAACTTTTTTCACTCACTTTCAGCACCTCAGATGCCATGTTGTTCTCAACAGTATAAACTATATCTATATAAATATGAACATTATCATTAGCTTCGGATGATATATACTTTAAATGCATACAACAGTTAAAATGATCCAAAAACACCAGATCAAGTGTATCCACTATGACAAATTTGGAAATGTTTGTATGTAAGTAAGAAATAATTGCATGACAATAAGCTTCATCTGTGTTTTCTCCAATTTTATACTGAAATATCTTAACGAACAAAATTGAAATGCTCAATGTTTTTCACTAATTTCACATCTGATACCAGATCAATAGCCGGGAAAATGGATTGAATTTGATAAAGAGCTCCACAGTAATTTTCATCACCTAGCGTGTTCTTAGTCATTAAGGTTTTATTCCACTCATCAAACACTTGCCAGCTGTGCAGCAATGAATCAGCCAGTCTCAGGATGAAGGCAGCTGGAATACTTCAACAGATTTCCTCTGTAGTTTCTTGGCATTACTGACTCATATGTCCAAAGAATTTTCTTTTGTCTCTGGGATTAACCAGTCAAGCAAACTATATTCTTTAGTTTAGTGTGTATGTATGCAAACACACTCACATACATATCTGTTAAATATATACATGATGGTGAATATGTGTGGGAATACACAAGTCAGATAGTGAAGCAGACTTAATTAGCATATCTAGTTTGATAACCAAGATGCCCTGGCTAGAACAAACACACCTTTGAAGATTACAGAAGATGGGATTACATCTGTTTACTGGAATAAGGAAATGAAATTAAACCTTCCTAAACAAGATATGTTGTAAAATGCATAAGTTTGTCTGTATCATGCTTAACTTTATCTTTGTACTAGTAAATACTAACCTTCCTAGAAATGGTATATAAGCTTTGGAAAAATCTCAGTAAAACCGAATTCTGATCACTGAATCAGGGTTCCCGTCTCTCCATTCAATCACCGATAAATATGTATCTTCTAAATGGAGAAAAAGTAAGGAGACAGGGTAAAAAGATGAGGAATTGTAGTTAAGGAATGTTTGTTGTGAATATATTCACACTGAAATGAAAATGTTATTTGGAGATTTGACATTTAGCTAGAAAGGTGTCAGTGAAGAGAAGAAAACATTTAAAAGTAATGCCCTTTTATTTTGGGGTAATGGGATCAGTGAATTAGATTGGAAGAAAATTAATTTCTTTCTGCATCTTCATCACAGCAACATGAGAATAGTGGAGTTTTGTGTTTAGTAAACTTCAAAAGCTCTTGTACTCTGTCCGACTGCACTAACAGGTTGCATGGAGTCATGTCTCCTTTCCTTTGCCCAAAAATTCACTACAACATAGAGGAACTAAGAAAGATCTACAAGTAGGTTAGACATGGTGAAAGCCTGATGGAGAATCTCTGAATATATTTGCCTTAAACTCTTAGTAATATTGAAAATTTTTCATAGTTACAAAAAATTGGCTTTTGGTCCATTTCTATGAGCAAATGGACTGTCAATGTCTGCTCTTAAGACTGGAAGAGTATGAAGCACTCAGACTTTAAATACTTCAGTAGTTCAAATTATTGCCTTGACACAGGTATCAGAACAAACTACTGTTAAATCAT
Source organism: Nicator chloris (assembly GCA_013400495.1). Taxonomy (NCBI): domain Eukaryota; kingdom Metazoa; phylum Chordata; class Aves; order Passeriformes; family Pycnonotidae; genus Nicator; species Nicator chloris. Next base: position 21,309 of record WAAE01013205.1, read on the forward strand.
GTTAAGTACAGCCACAAGTATTTTTTTTCTTTATACATTTATTAATTTTCTCTTGACTGCACTTTTCCAGCAGTAGGTTCATGTTTACAAAACCCACAAAATTTTGTATCTCAGTTAAAGTGAACAGTTTAGCTCCCACATTCTACTAAGCCACTAGTTAATATGTATTATTTTTCTCCTGTTTTTGTTGATATTTATATCAAAAAGAAAAATAAATTCTAAAAACCCCTAAACATTCTATGTCTACCTTAAATTGTTTGTTTAACTATGTTTCCTAACTTCTTAAACTTTTAATTGTTAGGGACTATGAAATTAAATGTGGCAGAACAATGTTTGTAGCTGTACTTAAGTACTTGTACACTTAAATCTCAGTGTCTTTGAAAAGAATTAAGGCAAAGGACAAATGTGTTAACCAGGCAAGGACTGATTTTATTCTGCGATGCATGACATCCTCTACTTATTCAATGTTAATTTACCTTTCATAAGCATGGTTTGTTTCCTCCTTTTGATCTGAATTAGATAGAAACTTCTTTGTTTCATAGTGCGAGAGGTCAATTCTTGAAATGGGCTGATTTGAAAGGTAATAGAATTGTTATCCTTTTAGATACTCAAAGCTCTTGGCTACGGCCCTGAGAACTTCATCAAACTTCGAAGCTGGTTGCAACTTCAATTAATAAAATGAAAAAAAAATCAAGAATAAAATGAAAAAAAAATTGCAAAATAACTTTAAAGAGATCTGTGGTAAATTTTGTTCTTGCAATGTCAGATATGGGTTACAGACTAAGAAACGAGAGTATTTCGGTGATACCATGTTTTTGCATGGATATGAAGGAGGAAATGTTGCACTGTAGACTAAAATTCCTTTCTCCTCCTTCTTTTTCTTCATTATGTTAGACCTGTTTTATACATTTATACTGCTGAATTCCTGCAGAAATATTGTCTCAAATAAATACACTCAAGTGTTGCCTCCAGTCATAGGTTTGACCTCTGCATTATTAGGTTAACCACTGTTTTTCTCCTTTATCATTTGAAATAATTTCACTCCAGTCAAGGGTTTGGCTTTCTAGGGGTTTTCAAATGTGCAGCACACAAATTTCAGACAGACTGTTTTTCCTGTTGTTTATATCTCATACGATACTTCTTCCACTGACAGCTTCATTTATAAACCTGCCAGAAACTGATGCGAATCATCGAACACATGATTCTTCTTTGCTAAATCCTAGCTAAGATTATGTGGTTTGGCACTAATATTTGACTTTGCATTTCTACTTTTATCTAAATCCATCTTGATTTCTAATTAATCTTTGAGAATGCAGAACTTGTACTTGGGCTTAAGGACATATCTGAATAAGAGTTAAGTTTGTTTCTGTTGTTTTCCAGAAAAGAATAAATGACAAAACATAATTAAGATTTTTTATAATATACAAGATTGTGTCGTTATCAGCAGCTAATATGTGCTCTTGTATTTCATTTAATTGAATTATAAAACAACTACTTATAAGAGAAAATACGAATCTGAAACCAAAGGCTGTTTTTCTTTGTGTGACAATTTCCTTGAGAACAAGTATGTTGAGGTCAAGTAAAAGGAACTCTATTGCAGCTAATGGAACATTACTGTGGAGAAACTATTCTGAAGAGAATAGTCTTACTCTAAAAGTGGCCATTTGTGCATAGGCTTTATATTTTTAATTTTTTTTTTTTAATTTTGATTATTATTTCTATTTGCCATCCTGGCCAAATTAAATGATGCAGGAAATGACTGGTGAATGGGTAAAGAAATAACAGTTGCTCCTCTCTGCAATGAAGCAATGTATTTAATAAAGAAATTATTTTCTTATTTGGGTTTAATGAGACAAAAATCTTTGCACAAATTGCACTTTAATTATTCTGAATCAATGTTAATTAAAACAGCAGTTAGGCTGCTTCCTGAGAGCAGTTAAGCTCTCAGGAAGTGACCATGTGTCCACACTGGGCAGGAGGGCAGGTTTTGCATCTCTGGTTCCCAGACAAACTAGACGGTAAGACCTGATGGATTTCACCACAATCCATCTTTCTGTCATACACTGAGATTTGCAAGTCTCATCCATGAACAGGAGGTGCTTCAGATCTCACTCGACACAGTTTCAGAGTGCAGCCCATGCTGAGCATTCCAAACCGAGTTTTTCCTGCCCTGTGAAGAAAAGAAAAGCTTGGAAATGGAGAAAAGATATCTTTCTGATACAGGAGTGCATTCCATATTTAAAAAAAAAAAAAAAATTACAGATGTTAACAGCACATTTTAAAATAGCACAAAAGTTAGTTATAAGTATTTCTAATTCAGGGTTTATAATTCTTATTAAGTAACTGAATATATGTATTTCAAATAGTTCTGGCTCCTGGAGATGATTGTTAGTACTGACATTATTCTATTTCCTAAATCTTGGGATAAAAGAAACTATATTCTCTTTACAACTAAGAACAAGATCCAGAAGACTTTTTTGTACTCTGATTGTCATGAAACTGCATACCTTATAAATGTTGGCACTACAATAGAGTTCTTTTTGATCATATTTCTAGTACTACAAGCCCTTATCTTCTTGCAGAACAAGAAATGTAAACAACAACATAAGGTTCTGTATGGATTACACACAGAATTGCTTTCTTGTGTCAGGTGCCTATGAATGAGAGAGTGTGCTACATACTGAAGTTGCTCTTCAACAATGCATTTCCCACTTTATTAGTTTTTCTTGTCAGTGGGAAATTAATTTTACTGTTCTTATTTGGAAAGTTATCAGATAAGTTATTCCAGGTATCAGGACATTATAAAAGTACTTCCTTTTGCACAATAAAAAGCTGATAAAATATAGTACTTGGAATGTTAATTTCTATTCAAGTTATCAAGAACTGCTATTCAGAAGTCTGAAGCAAAGTATATGAAGCCTTTTAAGAAAAATAACTGGTTTTGCCATCATTGGATGCAACTCATCAGTGTACAGTCATGCCAATTAACTTCAGAGCAACACCTATGTGCAGTGGTGACATGGCTGCAAGATCTCCATTCGTCATTTCATCCTCTTACAAAACAAAGCATCTAAAGGTACTTGGACAGGCTCAAGGAGGAGGCCCATGGCAACCCAAATTTAATGTCCAAGTGCAAAACTCTGCAGCAGTATGTAACTATATGGGATGGGAGAAGAACAAATTGAGAGCAGACCTGCCAAGAAGGACCTGGGGGTGGTGGTGGATCAGGGGCTGGACATGACCCAGCAACTCAGCCCAGAAAGCCAAATGTGTCCTGGGCTGCAGTAAAAGCAACATGGCCAGCAGGGAGAGGGAGAGGATTCTGCTCCTCTGCTCCACTCTGGTGAGAACCCACTTGAAGTGCTGCATCCAGCTCTGGGGTCCTAACACCAGAATGACATCAACCTGTTGGAGCAAGTCAAGAGGTGAGTCACAAAGATGATTAGAGGGATGAAGCACCTCTTTTATTAGAAAAGGCTGAGACTTGGGAGGGTGTTCATCCTGTACAAAAAAGGGCTCCAAAGAGTCCTTTTTGTGGCTTTCCAGTCGCCAATGGGAAGATGGAGACGGACTTTTTACAAGGACATGTAATGAATGGCTTTAGACTGAAAGAGGGTATATTTATATTAGATATTATAAAGAAATTCTCTACTTTCTTTAGCAAGAAATTTAAAAAGAAGGATGATGAGTCTCTGGAACAATTTGTCCATCAAAATTGTGGATGGCCCCACCTCTGGAAGAGCTCAAGGCCATGTAGAATGGGGCATCCTGGTCTAGTTGAAGGATTATCTGCCAACGGTGGAGGGCTCTAACCAGATGATCTTTAAAGTTCCTTCTAATGAAACTGTGTTTCAATGATCTTAAAGTTAGTTATAAAACCATGACATAAAAAGTAATGAAAATCTTAAAAATCTGGAGAATATTTTGCATAGATGGAGATGTATCCCTCACAAAAAGAATACTATAGATAATTTTAGCAGCTTTAAATTCTCCTTTCCAGGTTCCCACTATACAAGCTGTTCTTTTCTCTAAAAACAGCGCAATGGTTAAGGAGTGAAAGATGTAGCAAATGAGGGATGGACAGGCTGAGTCAGAAAGAAAATTCAGCTAGACAGAATGGACACAAGAGTGTTAGAAATATTAAGAAAAGGCAGTGCTGAAGGAAAACATCGTGACTCTCTGAGATAAATCAAGCTTTTTTTTTTTTCATATGTTTCTCAGAATATATAAATATTTGTTTGCCAGTTTGTGTATGAACAGCAGTAATACACACTTTACTATGTATGAAGTTCTTATTGATGAAGACAAAAGAATCCCAGGAATAGCTGTCTCACTTTTATTAATATTCAAACATAGCTATCTGTCTCTTTCTACTGCTTTTTATATAACCCCCTTGTTAAAAAAGGGTAGAATCAGAAGTTTTAAAAAATGCAAACATAGGATAACCAAAGTCTACGATTGTTTTGTTCATGAGGGCTTTGTTTATTGACTATATGAAAGCATGAAGACTTAATGGGTTTGTGCTATATGATAATAACAGTATTGTCTTATTGTATCAATAAGAAATACGCTAATAGTAAGAAATTCCTTTCACAACTGATCTTTTAAAAAGCTATTTTGCTAATGGACATTCATGGAATGAAGTGTGTAAAAATATTGTCTTGGGGTGACTCTTAAGATGCCCTGTATCCCCAAATTGTCTGCTTTTTGTGTTGGATACTGTGTCTTGTCCCTTTCTGGAAAGGATTCTGGAAAGCAAGGAAAAGGAAGTTTGTTTTGAAAACCCTGTTAACTCTGAATATTTTTTTCATCTGCCCTTGGGTTTTTGGCTGTGCTCGGAGGGAGAGAGACCGACCTTTGCTTAGCTAGCTAGTAAAGGAAAGGCAATTTCCAAAATTTATCTCTTCTACTCTTGGACTGTTACATCTGCCTTGGACCGAGGAGAGACCCAGAGAGCAACACCCGACCCTCTGCGCCGCCGGAACACCCCCCGGACCCCAGGACTCTTCCATCACCGAAGGGGCACCGTGAGGAAAAGACGTTCTATCTGTCTGAATTTGTCATCTGGCATTGTTTAATTTGTTGTGCTGGGAGTACCCTGTTAAATAAACAGGTTTTTTCCACTCATCTCTGTGAAAATCTTTCCCCAACCGGAAAGGAAGGGACCATGTAGGTTTGCTTTCTGCGGGGAGGGCCCCTTTGGAGGTTTTCTCCCCAAAATTTGCCCTAAACCAGCACAAATATGAGAACTGCAAAATCCATTACTTATCTCTTTGTCTTGAGATTTTTTTTTCTGTTTAGCCATCCCTATAATAACTAAAAAAAAAATAAATAAAAGGTTTGAGATGGATTGGATATATTTTATGGAAACTTATGATCGGATAATGATAGGAAAAAAGCACAAACACCCCAACCCCCAAAGATGTATGTTTCTTTAACCTTAGCACTTCTTTGTTCAAAACCAAAGGTGTTTTTCATGTTGTTAACTATGGACAGTTACAGTACTGTATGACCCTCTTGGATTTTTTCTTCTGATAATCCTGTACAGATTGATAGTGTTACATTTAAAATAGATTGATTTTCCTCTATTTTTGCCCATAATGCTAAATTGCAACAGGATATTGTTGGCATAATGATGCAGAATATTTTTATGTTTATTTTTATTCATTTGTACAATACTTTAAGAATTTCTTACTAAAGGATGGACATAGAAATGAACATTCATAATTATAAAGATGGGAATACCTTAGGAGATGTGATTGTGCTATGAACATTTATTGTGTTCTTTTGTGCAGCCCAATTTCCCCACACTGTTAAATATACATTTGTTTTATATCAAGATATCAGAGTGGAGTTCTCTTCTGCGTGACAGAAATTAATAATATGGCATCTCTGAAAAAGAAGATTCAGTTTGATTCATTATTTTCCATATCTTAGGATTGCTTTATTTGTAATGCTGCAATGAGGTTTATAGTAAATCTGTGTTCCGCTTGTAAAAATCGACATCATTGTAGATCCAAAGTTCTCATAAGAAGATGAAGATTAATAAAAGGAGAAAATGAAATATGTTTGTGTGTTTGCAGCAAAAACACTTGAACCAAATTATTCATATTACCCGATAACATCAGAACTATTTTTCCTGTCAGAATATTTGTGGCATGCTACTTTAATAGATACAATCCTGCACCATCTTAAAGGAGACTACAAAGTAAATTTTAAAATGGTGAGCAGGAAGCAGATCTCATGCCAGTCTCATTAATTTAATGTCTAACTGTGTTTTTATTCACAGTGGTCAGGTGCCATAATACTTTGTCATGCCTTTATAAAAATGGAGTAGTAAATTATCCTTGCTGCACTAACAGGTTTTTCCAAAAAGACATTTTGAGGACATGCTGGTATTATTAAAAGTAAAAAAGGATCCAGATTTTTTTCTGTGTTGAGAAAATAATCCCCATGGCTAAGAAACTGTTCAGCTTTAAAGATATTTCTATTCTTTAAAATGGAGGATGGTTAGAATACATTCAATCTTTTTGACTTCAGAGAAAAGATAGCATATATTGCCTTGGCCCACTAGGACAATGTATACTCTCAGAAGATATCTAGTTTATTTTGAGAATTCTGCTGTCATTCAAGATCTGTGAAATTTTATTCTCTCCAGTGCAATAGATAATTTAGCAAACTAAATTTGTTGCCTTTGAAAGAAAAACAATTCAGTACACATGCAAAGTTTAAACTTTATACAATGTAGTACCTTTTGTTTTATGTATAAATTCTAGCCCACTAAATTTTTATAATAAAGAAACAGATGTGTGTGTTTATTTTTTTTCTCTTTCTTTCTTTATATTTTAAATAAAGGCAAGTAGCAAACACAGCTTACATAAAAAACTGACAATAATTATTTAAGGTTTTCACTGGAATATTAGAAACTTGACACTGTTATTGAGATTGTCATTACAGTTGTGAAAAGTCAAAAGAATCTGATTTTCCTTTCCTCCAGCTTTCAAGCTTATCAGGGCAAACATTAGTAATTATAATAATATTTTAAATACGTGTGTGTATGTGTTTGTGTGTGTGTATATGTATATACACAGACAAGGTTTTAGGATGATAAACAAGTGAAAATACTGGTGCTGTTGCCTGAAAATCCTTTTGAACTAAAACTGGAAGTGGATATCTGTATTTCTATCTTTTGTCTGTCTTTTGTCCACCATTCAAACTCTAGACTGGTTTGTTAAATCCTTTTAAATTTACCTCAATATTTATTTTAAATTTCATTAATTCTTTCCCATCTCTTCTAAAAAATAAAAGCAGAGATGAAAGTCATGCTGGAAAGAAACTGATAAGGTCATACTTATTTTCTTTGCTTTTTCAGTGACTTATATTGTAGTACTTTCTAGCTAAGGAAAGCTTAAGTGTAGCCTAATGAGGCTCATTATTAATAGTACTGTCTGATTCTGATACAAATGAAAGTTTTCCCCATCTTTGGATTGTTATTTTTATATGTTGAGCATGTAATCATTTATAGCAGAAGAGAATAGACAGGAAAAGTATAAGCAGCAAAAAAATAAGTGTGATATCAGAACAACCTTAAGACAACTTTAGGCAATAGTCTTTTGTATCAGGAACAAAAAGGGACCTGCTGTCATAGATGATGCTCTTTTTCCATCATCAATACTGATAATTTTCCTCCTTCATAAAAATAAATAGAAAGTGCCATTGAGATCATTATATACATTGTAAGTCTGTGTTATTCAAGGATTGCAGTTGGGGTTTTTAACTAGTTTATGATTTTTTTTAATAGGTGTTAGATTTTTTTACTTCTTTTTGAAGTAAAAAGTAAGGTATTCTGATTTCAGCAATAAGTTTTAGCTGATCTTCTGCCAAGTAATATTCAAATTATTGTTTCCATGGTTTTATTACATTCACATACAGCTTCCTTCATAACAGCCTTCATGCACATTGAACGCCCTCTAATGAGAGGCAAGAGGTAATCAAACACTAAGGTGTAGGACAGGTGGATAGTTTCTGATCACTCCACTAAAATTCAAAAATAGCAAAGAAGAATCAGGATTTGCAGAAGAAATTTTAATTTTGAGTTGTATTTCAAACTGAATATCTAGTGATCCCCCAGAAAGTGATTTTCTTCCGAAACTAAAGCATCACGTAGAAAAATCCCTTTTGCATCCCTTCAGAAAGGTAGCAGTCACGCTGAATGTTTGAACAAAGATTTTCTCTGATCAACAAAAATAACTCAATGTCACATATAAATAATCTTTAAAATAAAATTTTAGTAAGAGAATTTACTGAATGTCATGGAAAAGAACAAGTGAAACAGATGAAGATCTATTGCAATGACTTGGATGCATGTGATTAAAAAGATGACAGAGGAAATACAAAGAATTAAGGAATCCAAACAACTTAGAAGGAAAGAAGATGAATGAATGGACAAAGATCAATAATGTCAAAAGCATGCTAACTGTCAGGCGCCAGCAAAGAATTGATTGATCCAGAGCCTAAACTAATTAAAGTGTCATTGGTCACCTGGAGCTCTCCAGTTCAAATACTGTGCAGATTTCTAAAACAAACCTTGATCTTTGGAACCAATAAATATATGGCAGTGTGATTCACTTAGATTAGTACTCATCTGTCTGAAAGGCTTTTTTTTTTTTTTCCTGTGAAAGTGGGCTTAAAGTAAGGTTTCAGCTTTGTTGTTAATCACCATTCACTGGTTTCAATTCTTTTCACACCAGTGAAGCTCTATCGACATAAAAATATCAAAATAAACTATTTTAACACTTAGGGATTTATAATTCTTGTAAGTTATATCTTTATGTAGTTATTCTATATAATAGCATGTTATATTTCTCAAATTGCATTTAAATTAATTACTTCAATTGTACTGTTTTCTTTAGAGTTGTTTTTCATTTATTTTCATAGTTATGTTACTTTTCTTAATTTTCAGATTCCTTTCCTGTTGGCAAAGGTTTTCTTGTTTTGTTATCTTCTTGACTTCAAATCTAATACAATATTCATTAAATTCATGTCTCACTACATTTTACTGAAATGACTTAGAGGTCCTTCCTTCCTTCCTTCCTTCCTTCCTTCCTTCCTTCCTTCCTTCCTTCCTTCCTTCCTTCCTGCCTTCCTGCCTGCCTGCCTGCCTGCCCTCCTGCCTTCCTGCCTGCCTTTCTGCCTTCCTTCTTTCTCTTCCCATCTATCTACAGCACAAAATATGACTGAGACAATATTATACCAAATACAAATTAAATTAATAAAATTTATATTTAAAAAGATTCCATTCTAAAATATTACATTGCAAGCATTTTGTGATGTTTTGTCCAAAACCTAAAATAATTTGTATTTACAAAATATTGATTTACAAGATTAAAAAAAAAAAAGTGCTACGTTTGAGCTCAGTAAAGCTTTATCTAAATGTTTAAAATCCTTTAAAATGGACTATCTATAATAAAAAGCATGATAAGAAATAAACTGAATTATCAGTTCAGAGATATATTGAGAAATTCATAGTTTAAGAATGTTTCTGGAACCAAGGCTATAAATACAGTTTGCTATATTATCTCTCTGAAGAAGGAATATTTAAATGTGACATTCAGAATTTTAAATGAAAATTGGTTATATATTCTGCATATTTATAACAACTGAGACAGTTTGAATGTATTTACTTTGAAAGTATAGTGATAAAATAAAAAAAAAATACATACATATTTTTTCCAGGAGAGACCTTGATGCTACAGGAAGGAGTATCTGCTCCAAAATTTATAAACCACTTGTGGTCTCTCGTACCAACGTCCATGATACTTTATAAAAGTTTTATCTATTTTTTTCTGCTATTTACATACCTAATGAATATGACTTATACTACCACAGCACCTATACTACCACAGCATTAATGAAATAACTTTTTTGAAAAAGGTCCTTAATAAAATTGATACAAAATATTTCTCAAACTAAGTCCACATCACTGAGATAGTTATTAGATTTTCTTCATTAAAAAATTGAATCATGCTCCTTTATCAGCATTTTCCTTCAATGTTTATTTGGTTTTGAATGGTTTTTTGCTTGTAAAAAGTTTTAGATATTAGTAAATTTCTTCTTGACAGAAAAGTAAAAGCTGAATTTTATGCACTTTGAATAGGTAGGAGAGGCCTTATCACGAAATGAAATAGATTTTTCTGCATATAAAATCATCTACTCTGAAACTCTAATCTTCATCTCTATTATTTTGAGAATAAAGTAGAATTTAACTATATTTTTAACAATCTAATATGAAGTATGTTCAAACATGTACCACTGAACATCTATGACATTAACATCTTTTAAAGAGATTTTTTGATGACCAGCCAAGCTGAGGTGGATCTGTAGTCCCAGTCATTTGACCAGCAAGCATACTGGGTTTGAGAAATATAAATACAAAGCCATAAATAAGTGATTTTTGGTTTACTTTTCTGTCGTGCTTGGCTTTTGTAGTACATTTTGTGATAGGTAAGTTTAGTCAGAAGCTGAATAATATTCTTGAGACTTACAAATCTCTGTTAACAGCTGGCAGTTCCCAATGTCAAGTCCTTAACCTTGGTGTTCAGTGTTTTACATGAATGCATGAAATGCAATTTTTTTTTTTTTTTTTTTTAATATTTGCTTCATTTCTAGATTGGAAGTCAAATTTGTGAGTTTAACTGGCCTTTGAAAGACCTGTAGTCTTTTATTTGATCATAAAGGAAAATAATTGTTTTAATTACAGCAACTGAGATGTCTGTCTCCCAGCAGGAAAATATGTGACACTGAAAATGAACATTTAATTTGTTTGCCTAAACTTGGTTGCCTAATGCTAGGTAAAATTCTTTAAGATATCACACTTTCTTTACAGTCAGTGTTCCAGAAAAACACACATCTCTTATAGGTCATATTCATTTCTGGTAATTATGGATGTCTTAGCTAACATCATTACCTCAGCTGCTAATAGATACTTTAGGTAGCTTGGAAGTATTGTGAGTAACAACAAACAAATTTGGATTCCCTGTTATGCTGGTGCAAAGTCTAGATAAAACCTCCAAACCATGATATCTTCACTGTGTTTCCCTATATTTACTTGAAAGTAAGGGTTGCATGAAACTATTTTAGAATTTGTTTTACCATGTTTAAGAACCTCCACTATACCAATGAAAAGTTACCGATTTCTATGAAACTTTATAAAGCAAGACGTGTAAAATATGTGCATTATCTGTGAAACTTTGAAGACTTTTGTTGCCATGATATGTTTCCTTTATGAATGAGCAGAAATTATGTATTACTTATCTGAAAATATCACCTTAGAATAAAAGTGAGATGCGCATTTTGTTCATTGAGCTTCAAGTATTAAAAGGACATGTCTATTTAATGGACCTCTGCTTATCACCTATTATAAAACCATGTTAAAACTTGCCTAAGGTAACAAAAGTCTAGTTTCCTTGAATGTTCTTGACCTCTCTTTTTCTTTCCCCTTTTTATTGTCCTTCTTCTGTTAGACTTTCTGTGCTGAAAAATGACAATGACACATCTAAAGCCAAATTTCCAGCCTGACAGTAGGGAAGAAATGGACACAGAGGCAAAGTCACTTTTGTAAATATACTTGAACTTTTCAGCATAAAAGATCTTGCCTGTTATTTTACAAATTTCATTTTTTCCCTGTCTTTCTGTGTTCAACTTTCTCTTTGTAATTTTAACACTAGAAGTTTTTGAAATGCATTAAGACATAAAAGTAAATTGGAAGCACTTAGCCATTGCTGTGTTATAAAACTCTCTTCTGAACTCTAAGAAATTTATGCTCAAAGGATGATAAGGGATTTAAGTTAGTTTGAGACTAATGAACAATAGCTTCAATACCTTCATCTGATAAATGTTTTAAGGAAAAGAGTGGAATTCAGTAAAGGATTAATAAATTTGTTATCAGAACCAGAAGGAAAAAGGAATAAAAGTAGACAAATTCTGATTCTGAAAACATGTTCATCTGCTATTTCAATAGGTGACCCAGAGCTGGGGGGTTTTTGTTCTTGTCTTCTTTTTTTTTTTTTTTTTAATCTTATTGTTCTTAGGCAAGTAGAAGATCTATTCTGACTCATATATAGAAATATGTTGTTTAATTAGAAGCAGTAAATCAGTGTTTTGCTCTTGCCTGTTCCTCATTGAACCATCACAGACTAAAGGAGAGACGAATCTCATTTAACATTGGTCATCCAACAGATAGTATCTAATTTAGCTTGTTGTCGATAGTGATTTGTCTCTTCCTAAGTAAGATGTCAGACATAATCAGGATGAACTTTCTTTCCACGTTCTGACTTTTCTTCACAAATTGCAGAGAGAAAATTAACTTAGACTAGATACTAAAGATAAATTATAAAACCTGGATCAAAATGAACCCCACTACATCTGAAAGGCTTCTTATATATTTTGAGATGCTGTGTCACATGTTTTTGATTTGTACCTAATTATGCTACATCCCACAAAAGTAATTTGTTCCCTGCAAAAATACCACTTGTTTTTGGTTTTTTTCTTAAAACATAGGTGATGCTATTCATCTTTAATAAACATTCCCTGTTTATTAATTCCCTGTGATTCCAGATTGTGAAGTATGAAAGTTCATCACCATTTTACTGCATGTAATTTTTTTTTTGAACCTGCTAACTAATGAACCAACCATCCTCTACTCTGCTCTAGAGAGACCCCATTTGGAGTACTGCCTCATGCCCTTGAGTCCTCAGCACAGAAAGGACATTGACTTGTGGGAGTAGGTCCAGACCATGACTATGAAAATAGAGGGCTAGAGCCATTATCTGAGGAAAAACTGAGAGAGTTGCATTTGTACAGCCTGGAGAAGAGAGGACTCTGGGGGCATCTTATTGTAGTCTTTCCTACTTAAAACGAGTTTGTAAGATGGGGAGAAACATTTTAGTACAACCTGTAGTAACAGGACAAGGTGTAATGATCTTAAACTAAAGGAGAGCAGATTTACAGTAGTTGTACGGAAGAATTTTTTTTTTTTTTTTATGAGGGTGGTGAAACACAGGAACAGGTTTCCCAGAGAGGTGGTAGATAGAATTATAGAATCATTAATGTTGGAAAAGACCTCCAAGATCATCAAGGTCAATCTATGACTGAAGATCACCTTGTTAACTAAAACATTGCACTAAGTGCCACATCCATGTGTTTCTTGAACATTTCCAGGGATAGTGATTCCACCATTTCCTTGGGCAACCTGTTCCAATGCTTGAAAACCCTTTCTGTGAAGAAATTCTTCCTGATATCCAACCTGAACCTCCTCTGGCACAGTTCGAAGCCATTTCCTCTTGTCCTGCTGCTGGTTGCCTGGGAGAAGAAGCTGACCCCCACCTCACTACAATCTCCTTTTGAAATATTTGTAGAGAGCAATGATGTCTCCCTTGAGCCTCCTTTTCTCCAAGTTAAACAATCCCAGCTCACTCAGCCACTCCTCATAGGATCTGTGCTCTGGCCCCTTCATTGGTGTGATTACCCTTCTCTGGACACACTTCAGTACCTCAATGTCTTTCTTCCAGTGAGGGACTCAGATTGGACACAGGATTCCAGGTGTGGCCTCACCAGTGCCGAGTACAGTGGGACAATCCCTTCCCTGGTCCTGCTGGCCACACTATTGCTGATACAGGCCAGGATGCCACTGGCACCTTTGGCCATCTGGGCACACACTGGCTCACGTTCAGCTGTGTCAACCAGCAAGCCCAGGTCCTTCTCTGCTGGGTCATTGTCCAGTCCTTCTTCCTCCATCCCTGGAAACATTCAAGGTCAGACAGTGAAGACTCTGAGCAACCTGACCTAGCTAAAGATATCTCTGATCACTGAAGCAGCACTTGGACTAGATATCCTTTACAGGACCCTTCCAACACAAACTATTCTACACTTCTATGATACAGATTCTCAGATTTCCCCTTGAACCACCAATATTCCTATGCTTATTTAACTGTATAGTATTGAATAACACAGTGTCAAAGAAAGAAAATTAATTTTTCAGTTTTCTAGTGTGTGACATTGGTTTTATTTTCTTTAAAATATTTGGATATGAGGATAATAAATATCATCAGCCTGTCACTTCAGCTGGAATTCTGGACTTCAGTTTAAGAGGTCAAAATATTAAGTCAAAGTAGTTCTGAATGTTTCTAAGTAGTATATATTTCTTCATCTAATTAATTGTTGCTGCACCCTCATAAACATGGACTTTATTGGTTTATTCTAAGAACTTTTGATTTGAGTCTAGCAGTAAACTGTCTGGAAAACAGTAAGAATTAGTTCTCTTCATCTGCAATTTTTCCCATGTTTTTCACTGAAAAAATATAATGAATAATATACATCTTTGTCTAATTTTAGTATTTGTGTAGGAGAACTGTTTGTTCAAGCATTAATCATATCTGTTGCAAGGTCAATAGCAGATCAGGAATTAGCTCTTGTATGTGAATAAAGTTGGATGAAAAGAAATATGAGTTGCAATTTCAAAATATGTCTTTTATAACCTTGATACTCTGATACTCAGAATCTCAGTAAATGGAATTTATTGATCTTGGTATAAATAGTCATGAGTGAAAAACAAAGCAGGAGACAACTAATTCAGCTATAATGAGTTGAACATCAAGCTAGTCAAGAATGGAAATACAAAGATAAACGACCAGAAAAGATGTCAGGAATAGCAAAATGATCTTGTATTATTCAGCATTGTTTTCTATTTAGTTTGAATTAGAAAAAAATCTTTCAATTTCTGTACTCATTTACTGCAACATTGTTTTGAGTTTGCTTAAAAAGTCCCTGGTTTTAGCTAAAAAATTACATTTCCACTACTGAAATTTTGATAAAGAATTCAGACTAAATGTGATACACATGTAAAGTTTTAGTAGAATGCATGGTATTTTAATAATAACCTACCAAAATCCACTTGGTTTTTAGAAATTGATTAATTTTCAACAATAGTAACTATTCAAATAGCTTACCTGTACAACTCAGATGTCTATTTTCTCCCTTGCTTTACTTGCATGAATAAAAGATTACAAGGCATACTGAAGTCCTTGAGGAAATTTCTAAGTCTCTGCATAACTTGCAAACTCACCTGTACTGTTATGAAACTTTTGTCAGGATTCTGCTGGAAGACAAGTGTACTCCATGCAAGGACTTCAGAATATAAATGTTGGAAAATTTTATCGTGTCACTGTATGGTATATCTAATCACAACTCTTTAACTTGCACCTTTATTTTCATTTCCACCAACTCTGTATATGTATGTTGCATTATGAATATAAAAATGCTCAAGTTCCTCTATTAAATTACTAAGATGTAGGAAATATTTACTGTTAACTTTAATGACATTTATTCATTGCACATTCTGAAATGGTTAATATATTTGTGAGATTTCTTTTCCTTAAAATAAACAGTAAAAGCACAGCAATTTTGAGGCAACCTATTGATCTTGTCAGATTAACATGCAGTGCTGAGTGTGCAAAGTGAATGATTGTCATATTTGAACTCCTTTGAAAAGATAATGATGTTTACAATTTCATCTACTGTAACAAACCTGTAGGGTATTTGCTATCTGACCCCAGTGCTTTAAGTTCTGACTGAAAAATATACACCACTAAAATCAGGGTCATGGCTATCAGATTTTTATTTCATACCTTTGATGTTTCTGCCGTTGGGAGAATTCAGGTGGATTACATCCTTCTACTCTTTCCCAGAAAAAGAACATCTGAAGTGTTTTCTGAATTCTTCAGTATGTCGTCATGTATAATATAGCATGTGTACAACATGAAAGAGTACAATGATTTGCTAATGCAAACTTTGCTTCTGCTTGCTTATTAGGAGCACAGTAAGTATATATTCAAAAGCCAGGTACTTAAATATTGTGATATAATAGACATAAATAATTCAACTTACTTTATAGAGCTTTCTTGGAGTTTCCTATACAGAATCGGTCTCATTACTTGAGAGATGTTTATAAATAATTATAACTATTCAGTTTGTTTTTAGGATTTTGCATTTTAGGTTTATTGCTTTCCAAAAAGGGTTATTTGGGCTACCTCTGTGTGTAGTGGGTAGCAAGAATATGATCAATCTTCTAAAAGTCATTAGTGCATCAATAATATATCTATCAAACAACCAAGATATCAATACGGTACCTGAATCAAGGAGGTATAGAAGATCTCTGAGGGCACTTGTACACGTCAAAACTAAATCACTTTTTCACTCATTAATCTTTAAAATATTTTTCTTCTATATAATATATAACAAAATTTATTTTGTTCTTCCTCTTTTCTACCTTCATTCATTAAGTTCTTTATCATTTAAAAGTCGTTGCAAGCCAGAAAACCAAAAACCAGTGAGCCTAAGCTGTGTTAAGAATTTGAAGATACATCCAGTAGATTCTTATTAAGCCATACAGAGTTTTCAAATAAAGGAATTTGGATCCTAAACTACTTTTTGTCAATATCATTACATACCACAGAGTTTGTAGCTTATTTTCTTCCTTAAAATGAAGCTTTCTTTTAGTCTTGTGATTGCAGGGAAGGAGCAAAAAGAAAGAAAATAAAAAAATATGGAAACTTAAAAACCCTTAAATTTGTTGAAATGCAAGCCACTTCTATGTTATTCAGTCGTTACCTATTAGTCACACTGTAATGGAAGGTGATGTTTCACTATAAATGTGTATGAATTTAATTTGAGTGATCCTTTTAAATCAGTTTATCTATTTCACAAAGATTGTTTAAAATATAAGTATTAAATAATTATAATATTTATAATATTTTATTCCATGAGAAATCATTATATTTCCAAGGAACTGACAGATCCCTCAGTAACTTCTCTGGAAATAACAATGATTTCCCTATTTTTGGTATTTCAGGGGTTTTGTGTGTGAATTCACACCATGCATTGAAATAAAAAGGCACAGTATAACACACGTTTAAAAATTATAACACACGTTTAAAAAGACTTTCAAAACAGTTCAGAGCTAGTGCAGTCAATACGTAGGCACAATTTGTTATTTTTTGGTTTAACGCAAAGTAAGCATTAACTCAAACCCCACAAATAGTTAATTTTGGTTTCCAATTAAAAATAGTACTTAACTCATATTAAAAATCTGTTTCAGTCTGACTTTCAAAACAGGATACAAATATTGCTGTGCATACTGTCTTTTTAAAAAGAGAATGATATAGCAAATCTATTTTCATTTAACCTTACAACTAAAATTCATTTTGGTGAAAGCACCCTTGTAATACAAAAGGACAAGTATCAGTAATTCTTGTTTGTGTACATAAAAGTGATATAAATAAGAATTAAATGCTCAGCTCTGATGATATTTATTTTGTATCCTTATGTTCACTTACATTCTCTGATGCTTAACTATCAGTAAGAACTTTTAGAAATATCTTATACAATAATTTTA
Source organism: Nicator chloris (assembly GCA_013400495.1). Taxonomy (NCBI): domain Eukaryota; kingdom Metazoa; phylum Chordata; class Aves; order Passeriformes; family Pycnonotidae; genus Nicator; species Nicator chloris. The sequence goes on from WAAE01013205.1 coordinate 38,758, forward strand.
AAAGGTGTGAGACATAAAAATGAGATGTCTCAACATATGCATTTTGTTATTTGTCCCTTCCTTACATATTTTGCCCTTGCATTCTTTTACTGTCATTTCGTTTTTGAGCAAGTCAATAGGATAGATAGCCAGACTTCAAAAAGCTCATATAACCCTTCCTGCAAGCAAGGTCATTCCTGTGGATAAAATACCACACAGTGTAATTTGTTTAACTATCAAATGTCAAATTATATCCTGTTGGAAAACTTTCTTCAGAAAACTGACTGGTGCACATCTGTTTACACACTATATATTCCCGATTATATCTTTATGATTGGTTTTGTGCACTAAAAAAGTGCAACCACATAAATAGAAACAACAGCTCACATCTGAGAATACCACAAAGGTATTATACCAAGTGGGGTTAAAGAATGTTTTTTTCTCTTATATTCTGTATCATAAGTGCAACTTTTAATGAACACAACATAGAGTTTCTGAGCAAGCAAGATTAAGTATGAGCAGTAGTTTTATCTTACAATAGGGAGGATATTTCTTACCAGAATATTCTCTAAAGTCAATGCTAAGATTCAACAAAAGGTTTCTGTGTGTGTTATTCAGTTGTTTGTTTTGCCTGATTTAGTTTGATTGTTTTGTTTTGTTTTGTTTTTGAATATTTCTGAGTGGTTAAGCTTATGACACTTTCTTTCAAAATAATGTCAATATTATTTCGGTTCTGCATTGATCAGAATAAAATTAAATTATATTCTATTTTATCTTACTTGCACACTTCCCCCAGAAGAATTCATAAGAAATGGCGAAAGCCAAACTGGATGGTGTTAATAATTTGAAAAGACAGTTCAGGTCTAGAAAATTAATATAATAAAATATTAGCACATATAGCTTAAAGACAGGATTTCTAACTCTTTGTGACTAAGAAAGTAATTGGAGTAATGAAGGACCACAGGGATGCAGAGATCCACCTGCAGCCCGTGGTGGAGACCCGCATTGGAGCAGGTGGATGCCTAGGAGGAGGCTGTGAACCCATGGGAGGCATGTGCTGGAACAGGCTCCTGGCAGGGACCTGCAGACCCATGGAGAGAGGAGCCCACATTGGATCATGTTTCCTGATAGGACTTGTGACCCTCTGGGGGACCCACGCTGGAGTTGGCTGTGCCTGAAGGACTGTGCCCTGTGGAAGAGAGAACTATGTTGCAGCAGGTTATGGAGAACTGTTGCCCATGGGATGGACTCAGATTAGAGAAGTCCATGGAGAACTGTCTGCTGTGGGAGGGACCGCATGCTGGAGCAAGGGAAAGACTCATCTCCCTGAGCAGCAGCAGGAACAATGTGTGATGAACTGACCATAACTCCCATTCACTGTCTCCATGTGCTGCTTGGGGTACAGGGAGGTAGAGCTGGGAAGGAGGGAGGGGTGAGGAAAGGGATTTTTAAAGTCCTATTTCACTTCTCATTATCCTGCCCCAATATTACTAGCAATAAATTCAATTAATATCTCCAATTTGAATCAGTTTTTCCCATGATAGTATTTGGTGAGTGATCTTCTTAACTCATGAACGTTTTGTTATATTTTCTCTCCACCATCCAGCTGCAGAGGGGAGGGATGGAGAAGATTTGGTGGGTGCCTGGCATCCAGCCAGTGTTAACCCAATAAACCAGGGAATAAGAACCCTGCTTGCCTGGATCCATGATGCTGGTCTGAACTGGATTTGGAGAGACTGTGACCCTGACTAGCATGTGTGAAGTGTATGTCTTGCAGAACCCAGAAATCTGGCTTTTGGAATCACTATCCACCAACTATACACATCCTAGATATTAAACAAATTTTAGACTCAATGTCACTAACTGGTGTGCTTCTGTTCTTGCATCCACTCTACATAAATGAGACAATAGTCAAATTGTCATTTGGGTGGAAAAATACCCTTAAGGTCAATTTCAGTGGGAAAACGTTGCCAAGTACGTCATTAAACCATGTCTCTAAGCATCACATCTACAAGTCTTTTTAGTACCTCTTGGCTTGGGGCTTCCATTACTTCCATGGACAGCCTGTTCTCATGCTTGATATCCCTTTTGGTGAAGAAAGTTTTTGTAATATCTAATCTAGACCTCCCCTGGCATGGCTTGAGACCATTTTCTCTTGTCTTATTATTTTTTACTTGGGCAGAGATACCAACCCTCTTCTCACTACAGCTTCCTTCTAGGGAGGAATAAGGTTTCCCCTGAGCCTTCTTTCCTTCAGGCTGAACATCCCCAACTCCCTCACTGCTCCTTATAATACTTGTATTCCAGACCCTACACCAGCTTTGTTGCACTTCTCTGAATATGCTCCAGTGTTTCAAAGCTTTTCTTGTAATGAGGGGCCTGAAACTGAACCCAAGACTTGAGGTGCCGCCTCAACAATGCCAAGTATAGGGGAATGATAGCTGCCTTAATCCTGTTGGCCATGGTGGTTCTGATGCAAGCAATTCTTTGTATCAGAAATCCCCCTTTATCAGAAACGTCTGGTGTCTAGTTCTGGACTAGATATAGCACATTCCCAGACCTCGATTTCTACTATTTCATATTTAATCAATGTTTTCCTTAATTTGTGAGGTGTTTGGTGTTTGTTTCCAGCTGCAATATTTTTTTTGGGGGGGGAGGGTTGTTGGATGTTTTTGGTTGTTTTGTTGTTTTGGTTTTTTTTGCAGCAGTGAAGCCAGTTAGTAGTTGAATGGTAAGCAGTAAAATAGAAATTAATTTGAAAATCCTAAATGGCTTTTAAAGTGCATCCTCTAAAAGCATTATAAAACTAGTATGTCTTTTCTTAAGAAAACAAGAAATCTAAATGTAGTGTTGCTTTTTCATAATCTGCAAAATGGTTCTTTTCTGTCGAATAATAACAATTTTAAGACATTAACTATATATCTCTTCTTTTGTTTAACACTTTCTTGTCTGTTGCAATAAATACAATGACTTACCTCTGTAAGAAAGATAGTGAGGAAGATGCATCTCCCTGATTGCACTAACGCAGAATTTTCTTTTTTTTTTCATATCTGGGGAGTTTCCTTTGGGAATGCTTCATCAATGAACAGAAGTACATGGATTATTATGTTGCCCACAGAATGATCTATTTTCCCAATTGAATTATATATTGTCACATTGGCCATATTACTACTAGATCTTTGCTATACATTCATTAGTATTCAAGATCAGACAACAATTAGAATTTAAAATAAACCTTTGCAGACATACTACTTGAGCAATCCTAATTTTGATATTAGAAATAAACTGATAATGAATTTCCTGAACTATATCTCACTACAAATTAATGGCATTACAGAGAACTGGACTTGAACACATGAAGAATTTGATGTGACATTTTCATTATCTGTTAGTTAATGTGTTTCCTCCAATCCAAACTAAAATGAAGTTGTAGAAATGTGTGATTTGCAATCACTGGCAATACAGATAAACATGCTGTATTCATGGAGGTAAACGCTCAACAGTCATACAAATTTCAACCTCGCAATCCCCTTTCCTTTAATAAGAGTTTGTTTTGTTATTTGGATAATGAAAATACTCCCTTCTTCAGTATTAAGAAAAAACTTTTGCAATTCAAGAAACTGGATCATTACTCATAGTTCTGTTATGTCATAGTCTTTCAGAGAGAAATTTGCGTAGTTACTGATGGCAGTATGTACCACACTGTTAGTTTTATTCTTTTGCTTTTTCTATATATGTCCACCTCAAGATTGATCATATATATTCAGGTTTTTTAACTGCTAGGTTGACATAATTTCTTCAGACTATTTCATTCATCTTGATATGTGTTCTTGTAAAAATGAAATTGCTGTTTCAAATTTATTTCTATAAAATACAATGATAACCAGGCACTTAAGTAGTAAACTATATTCAATGACTGGTTAAGTTTGCTGAAGATTATCACAGTGTCAGCCCAAAGACAGTAACATCTGAGCATAAGTTCAAGGACATCCAAACTAACACTCTCACCTTTGTGTGTTACCTGGAAATTTGTTGGCCACACCAAAACCTATCACAGTGTGTGCAGTAATTTAATAGTATAGATAAATATCTATGTTTTTTCCCTTTTCAATTACTGGTGCATTGCAGTGTATTTGTTTGTTAGTATAGTGCAGTGTAAGTAATTTCTGTTTATTTACTGTCATAACATTTAAATAAAGGGGAAAAAAGTTGTGTTTGGACCAATATGAATATAACTACAGAGGATTTTCCTGACAGTTGTAATGCCCCAATCTTACCAGAGGCTTTGGGGAAAGATAGTTGGATTTACCCTGGGCAGTGAGCAGGAGAAACTACAAAATATTCTGGAGGTTCAAACCCAAATTTACTTGCAGTTTAGAACTCCAAGGGATTAAATCACTTTACAAAGTATACCTTAACAAATTTTAACTTGTCTCCAGACACTAAAAGGCACTTGACAAGGCAATGACTGGAATTTTTCTTGGTCTGACTTACAATATAATTTGGGGAGAAGAAGATATGAAGAAGGAAGAGGAGGAGGAAGAGGAAGAGAGGAACATAATCAACACCCTGAGATTCAGCATGGTTTCAGGGGTTTTAAATTGAGGGTAGTGGAGCATGCCATGTCACCATGCTGTTCTAGTTTACTGCATAAAAGTTTATGCTAATTTCAGTGCTGAAGTCTTGTGCCTGCATTTTACACAGAGGCAGAACATTCCCAGCTGGCCCATGCAGTCGACCACTGGCAAATTTGAAATTTGACTTTTCAAATGTGTTTCACAGTGCAATACAAGAAGGCTTCCCGGTGCCGGGGGAAGCCGTGCACCATCCCACCTGCACAGAACTTGCTTGCCCTGTTCCCTGCCATTTCCTAACTGATTGATTTGAGCCAGTCAGCCACTCCTCCAATGCGGCTCTGCCCCGTCCTAAAATCCCCACTCACTTGTGGGACACCTCCGGCTTGCTCGAGGCACTGCCACTGCTGGGGGTGCAGCCTCCACTGCTTGCCGGGAAGGCACGGTCAGCTGTTGCTGCAGCTCAGAGGATCCGGCTGATCGCCTTCACCCCTGGTCGGACGAAAGCAACGTTGTAGCCACGCTTAGCAGAGTAAGAGGGCAACACTCTGATCTCTTTCAATCCTGAGTTTATTACAGTAACTCAGAGGGACTACCGCTCCCAAAGGAGAAGAGACTCAGAAAGCCTCGAGCAAACGAGAACAGGGGGTTTTAACTGGGGGAGGAGAATGGGGAAGGGTCAGGTCCCGGGCCAATGGGAATAGGGCAGGGTGTGGTGAAGGGGATGAGGGATGCAAACAACAACCAGTCAACAGGGGATTAGGGAGGGACTGTCTCAGGCTGGCCAATCACTCGACGCCCCTCCGAGAACCTTCCAGACGAAGGGAGGAGGGCTGGAGTGACTGGCACAGCACTGAGGGGAGGAGGAATAGGAATGACAGGGAAGCTGCGGGAACAAAGGTGGGGCAATGCAGGGATTGACAAACCGAGGGGTGTGTGCAACAGGAGGGATAAACCAAACATTTCAGGGGAGGAACAGAACAATCCGTTGAACACAATGCAACACTCCAGTCTCCTGCAATAGCAGAAATAAGGCAATATTTTTGTTGCATAATAGATATGCTCCAGAAGCTAAAAAGACAAGACACACACACACACACAGAGGAAAAAAAAAAAGTGTAATATTGTAACATAAAACTAACAGAACATTACAGTCAAAAGAAAGTTCTTCCTTTTCTTTTAATGCTTGATTGTTGAAAAAAATCATTGATTCATATCTCGTTTCAGTTTGGTAGGCTACATGCAGTCTTAGAGTCCTTAAAAACTCGGTAGTCTTCATGTAAGAGTTTTGCCAGGTCTGTCTTCTACATACCCTTGTTCTCTTCTTTCTTGTACTGATGAGTGAAAAAGCAAAGTTTGCGTTGGATAATCTTTGGGATGATCTAAGTCAAAGGCTATCAGCTTCTGATGTCATCTGGACACGGATTTTGAAGGTCTACAGCATTGGAAAAAGCTGGAAGGAGAAAATCTAGAAGAACCATTGCCAGAAAAAAGCAGAAAAACTCTTAGGTGATGCTTGGGAGGAGATTAAGTCTGAATAGGTCTCTGGCTCTCACTATAAGTAACCTTCACAGCTGTGATTTGGGATTTTTCACAGCAAAATAGAAAAAAATAATGTCAATTAATGTACAATCAGTATAGACTTGAGTATCAGTCTATGTTTCTATTTAAAGGATAAATTAGATAAGTATTAAAGTGATAATGGAGATGTAGTGGGGTTTGGGGGTGTTGGAAGTGAAGGTGGATTTTTTATTTGTTTGTGGTAGTGATAGAAAATAATTTTTTTCATCTAGTTAAAATAAATCTAGATAGTGTTAAAAATTATTACGCTTAGATTGTGAAGAGAGAGAAATATCAGAATAAATCAGAATAAATAAGGATTTAATGTATTTTCAAGTTAATTGCAGTGTAAAGTTAAAGCACTCTCAAAGAGTCATTCTTCTTCATGTATTTGCAAAGTACAGTACACCACATCACAATCAGCCACCAAGGAGTAAACAGTGAGAGGGAAAACAAACCCATTGCTAGCGCATTAGGTCAACAACCCAATTCTTCCTAACACTTTAAGTAAGGGCATGTAACTAAGCAGGTAAATTTTGCAGAGTATTCTGAGTTGGAAGGGCGCCTCGAGGATCAAGTCCAACTCTGAACTGAATGACCCATATAAGGGGAAACCTGCAACTTTGATGTTATTTGCACCATGCTCTAAACTCAGATAATCACAGAATTGTAGTTCTTACTTTTCCCATTCCCCTGCCTACACTCCCCCTCTATCTTTACTTTTGAGATTAGGCAATGAGTGAAGGAATGAAAGTGAAAATATGATATGAAATTAGTAGATGTTTCTAAAATCCCAGTGGCTTGCAGGCCACTACGGTTCATAATCTGTCTCATTGAATTGTAAAATGGCAATGGTTTGACTTCTCTACAAATTGAGGAGACATAAGAAAAGGTCCTTCAGGTCCTTGACTTGTGTTAAAATGAAAGCTGCAATCAAGAGCAAATGTCTCTGAAAGGGATAAAAATACTTTTTCTACTTGCAGAGGTTGGGTGGTAATAAAATCTCTGACAATATTGACAGGTGTACTTTTTGTGTCTACTTCTATGTTCCTGGTCATATTTTCCACTTCTGAATTTACTACCAAGGACAGATAACAAAGCATTCTATTTTGCTTTGACCAAGAAGTGACTATTTTTAAAAAGTCCATTAATTTGTATTAACAACTAACCTGCTCATACTAGCTTTTGTTTTTTTAAATTTTTTTTCATATTCAGAAGTATTTTAATTTCTGCTCATGGCTACATGAGACCATTGGCAAGGACTGAATGAAGGCTACTAAAAGCTAAATCACTTTTATCCTGTACACTACTAGGATTTTCATCCATCCAGGGAATGTCCAGGGTTATGCTGTACATACATGAGTCTGGAGAATATTGAAGCAATGAAGAATTATTTTCTTCAAATGATACAGCTGTTGCATTTACAAAGCCAAGTGGATTATATCAGATAGGACAAGTCATACCTCCTTTTTCAGTAAACATAGACTTACAATACAAGTGGTATTTAAAGTTAATGCATGTCTGCATTTCTTTTAATTGTCATAAAACTAAACATTGTGCTCTTGTAAGAGATCTGCAAGCTAGTACGGAGTTTAATTTGATCTTTTAGCATGTAATGAAAACATAGTCCTTAGGGGTTCTGACATAATTGAAGTTCATCTCTAATGTTACTGAATTCAATTTGTGTGCAGTTCTCTTTTTTTTTAATGAGAAACAATTGTAAGACAATTATAAGATGCATAAAGAGAAAGAAAGGGGAGAAAAAGAAACTATAAAAGTCTCTCTTTTTATGTTTAAACATCAATGTTGACTAAAGTCAATGAAATGGGAATAAACATTGTCCAATTTATACACTCTTCAACATCTTGAGAAAAGAATGAATTTAATTTAAAATGTATTTTAATGAGGAAAAAATTCTAGACCCATTAAAATATATCCAAAATATTATCCTTTTAGTACAGTTGAAAAAACTATTTGAACTTAAGTACAGAAACTTTTAAGGTACGGTTTAATTTTAATAATTGCTAACAATGAACTGAAACTTGTATGCAAGCTATGTGAATTGAATGTGTTTGTAAAGTTTGTTATTGTTCATTTACTATATGCCAGAAGGCCATATGATAAAATAAAATTTAAAAAAACCCCAAAAAACAACAAGAATAAAGAAAGGAAAGAAAGAAAAATCGGTGGAAAATAATTTGGCTGCACTTCAGGTATATAGCTCAGTGCTTATCTGCACTTCTTATGAGTCATATATCTTTTTTCAAATGAACTATGCCAATATCAGCCCTGGGAAGG
>WAAE01013206.1:0-21511 GCA_013400495.1 Nicator chloris
AACCTTTGACTGAACACCACCTTACAACTAAACCAAAGCAAAAAGTGTCATGTTTAGTCATTTCTTGAATACTAGGAATTTTACTTACACCACTTCCCTGGGCAGACCCTTCCAGTGCTTCATAACTCTTTCAATGAAGAAATTCTTTCTAATGTTCAACTCAAACCTTCCCTGGCATGGCTTGTGGCCGTTTCCTTTTGTCTTGTCACTAGCTGCCTGTGAAAAGAAGCCATACCCACCTGGCTACACCCTCTTTTCGGGCAGTTGTAGACAGTGATAAGGTGCCCCCCAAGCCTCCTTTTCTCCGAGCTAAGTAAACTCTGTTCCCTCAGCTGCTGTCACAGGACTTTCCCTCTAGACTCTTCACCAGCTCCATTGCCCTTCTCTGGACACTCTCCAGCACCCCAACATCTGTCCTGAAGTGAGGAGCCCACAACTGAACACAGAATTCCAGATGTGGCCTCACCAGTGCTGAGTACAGGACAACATTCACTGCCCTGGTCCCACTGGACACAATAGTGCTGACACAAACCAGGATTCGACTGGCGTTCTTGGCCAACTGGCCACAGCTGGATTATGTTCAGCCAGCTTTTGACCAGCACCCCCAGGTCTTTTTCTGCTGGACACCTTTCCAGCCACTTTTTCCTCAGCCTGTGGCATTGTATAGTGTTGTTGTGACCTGAGTACAGGATCTGGAGCTTCACCTTATTGAACCTAACCCAAGATGGGACCACTGGCCTTGTCCTATCATTCCAGCCTGTCCAGATCCCTCTGCAGGGCATTCATGCCATCCATCAGATCAACACTCCCACACAACTTGGTGTCATACAAAAATTCATTGGGAGTTCACTTGATCCCCTCATCCAAATCCATTTTCTTACAAAATATGTTATTGCATAATAGGAAAATAACAGGAATGGGGAATAAGATGCAACAGATTATGATGGGGAGGAAAACGCAATTCCAATATCGTCTCTATCATTGTTATCCAAAGGGAAGGATATGTGGCTCATAGCTATAAATTTAATTGTTTCCACTCAGAAAAAGCATGTTGAGACTGTGAGAAGATGGCAAGACTGTGAACACAGCAGTGTGCAGGGATACATTGACTTAGTTTTAGGTGTTAGCTCCTGAGCTGAAAACATTACAGCTGGATTATGCTCATGCTGTATTCTCACTTGCTGGTCAAGGCAGGCACAATTAACCCAGCTTTAACCTTGCTCTGCAGAGATCTGTACCTCCACCCCACACCACTATGTGGATTTGTTCCCTCCCTCCAGGAGCCAGTTCATCAATCCCTGACACAGCATTGCCTGAGTGAAGAGGCACGTAGGCTGCCACTAGTTACCATTTTCTGCACACCATTCAGGTTTTTTTTTTCCCATTGGTCATATCATCTAACCATCTGCAGAGGTTCTTTCAGCAGTAGCATTTCTTCTCCTTTGTGTAGTCTCCAGCACAGGGCTAAGAATGAAAGAAGAAAATCAGTGCAATCTCAGCAGTGTGGCAGCGACTCCTCTCCCCACAATTTGAAGATGGATTGATCCATGTTCTTCTCCTAAGTTAACACAGTAAGAGACAAAAGTTGATTTTCCACGGGGGCTAGATTGATTCTAAGCCGAAAACATCAGTATGATAGTCTATACCAATACTCAAATTTTAATGAAATAAATGCCATGAGACGCAGTCACTAAACAATGGTTTCAAAACAGCTATTACCACCATAGCAGCATTGATGTTTTACAGATGGGATATGTGTCTAATCTCTTAATTGCACCTAGATACAATTGTTTAGACATCCAAGTGTTGTATTAAAACTTGTAGGCACTATGGTAATTAGCTTGTTGGATTATAATTTATAAGGTGTAGACTATTTTTTCTTTAATCAGTAGCAAGAAATGAAGAAAGAGACAATAAACTAGGAAAATGTTCTGTACTGGGTGTTCCTGGAAAGAAGTATTAATCCATGCTCCTCTCTTTTTTGGCCAAGGGAATGGATAGCTTAAGATAGGCTTCTCTACTTAACATAGTTCTGTGGTCATACATTTCATTTTCTCATTTTTATCAACATGAGGATATAGGAAAGGGAGAAAAATAATTTAAAAAATCCTTTTATGGAGCACCAGCTTAAATTCTCAGAACTCCATGCTAAGTAAATACAAGTTAAAGCCCTAAGATATTATCATTTGCAAGCTCTGAAAACCAGGAATTTTGTATGTAAGAAATCTGTGAAAAACCTAATGTTATGATAACCTGTGTGTGTCCTGGTTTATTTTTTGTTCTCATTGTTATATTGACTATTTTCTAAGGATTTATTACTGCTTATCAGATAAGTTCTTGAAGTATATGAAAAAAACTCAACTGGTTGATATACTTTTTTTTAATGTTTGTTTGCTGTAAGACACTGCTTATCTTTTTCTTTTTTTTTTTTTTTTTTTTTTTTAATTTGCCATAGTATTTAAACTAATGTTTCATTCAAAATCTGGACAAAGAATGAGAAAGGGGTTTAAGGATGTGTTTTTAAAGAGTCAGTCTGCTAGTATGAATTAGTGGTAAAAAATTGTTTAAAGATTTGGATGAATGTATTTTTTACTTCTGGAAATACCTTTGTCCCAGATTCTATGCAGCTTTTAGCAATAATATCCCAAGGTCATGGTCATCCTTCAAGATCTGATTTCATGTTTTTATGGACATTTCTCATAGCAAATACCTGAAGAGAAGCACTGGCATTTCATGTCATTGTTGAAATTAGAGGATGGTGTATTATTTTGCTCTTGTGATTTATGATAAACCTAGCAACACAGCATTTAACTTCATCTAAATCTTGAGTGTTCTCAGAGACAGAAAAAAAACCCAAAAGATTCCCTTTTTTGTAGGAAAAAGATAATAAAAACCAAACAAAAGACCCCATAATTCTGCTTTGATAGGTAATATCACTTTGTATTGTCTCAGGAAGAAATCTTGAAAACCTGTTTACCTGGCAAGTCACTGTTTTGTCTTTTCTGAAAGGATATTGTCTTCTCAATTTGTCTAATGAATAAGTAGTGTTCCTTAATGACTTAATGGTCAGAAAACAGATCATTGTCATTTCATAAAAAATGCTGGAAAGGATGTGAGAGAGGAGACATCCTGAAAAGTGCACTCTCAGGTACAAAATCATTTACTTGTTCTGGAGCATAAAGTCTGCTATTACCTATAAAGCTGGCCACATGTTCCCCTTCAAAAGTCCAATATGGCAAGAGATTTAAGATGCCTCTTGGGAAGTATTTATTTCGATTTTTTAGCTCTACCCTTAAGTATTCTCAGCAGTGTAGTTCCATGCAGAATTTGCTGGTGCATCCATAAAATAGCAGTGTTTCTAATCTCAAATTTGACCCAATGCATTCCATCTCTATCCTGGTTAGAGCATGGGTTCTGGACCCAGGAATCACTTCTTAATCTGTTTTCTTTATTCACAGCATCTTTTTGACAAACATCGATGAAAAGAATGGTGGGTCAGTGTCACTGAGTCAATTCAGATTAGAAAGGTTTCTATGGCCTCCTGTCCCATAACTCTGCAACAATTCCTTGGAAAATGACTCACTTCCTTAGAATGCCTGCTTTGGAAAAGTTGACTGTGCTTACTTAATTGTTGAAGAGGTGCTTTATTTTTAGATGTGTAGTCAGAATATTAGCTGACAGAATCTAGCTATACAGGCATACAAGAGCCAGTATAAATCTAGAAAAATTGCACATGCTTAGCCATTCCTTGCTGTATTTTTCATTTATTCATATTTCTAAGGAAGCTTCATCTCTAACCTCAGCATGGAATGGATCAAGTTCTGAGCCCGATATCTATAACAGGTTGGAAAAATATCCTTCAAAGACTAACCCAGGTACAACTCCATTGCTCTCCTTGCATCTAAAATTGTATGCCAGCTACAGAAATTCAAATTTTAAGATAAAATTAGATACTGATTTATGAACCACAGAATCAGTAGTATCATAGGAGTTGTAAAAAAAAAAGAAGAGAAAATGAAATTTTATTTTCTAAATCTGATTTAGGCATTAACAAAGTGTTTTGTTTCTCTATTTCCATTACTGGCAATTATAATTCTAGTTCAATTCTTTACAATTTAGCTACATGAAGATAATGTACTTTTCTCAATTCAAGCTGCTATAATATTAGCAACACAGTTGGAAATATTCTTACATAAATATGCATATAGTCCCTTCCTTGCATGTTAGAATAACATCCACGTAAATGGCTACAAGCTTCTGATGTTCTGTTAATTGGAGCCAGAAATGTTATCAAAATTTATTTAAAACATATTTGACTGACAAGTAATATACTCTAAATTACTGCTGGTATCTTTGACAGACACATCTAATTACTGCTAATTAGTTCAGAATTAATTATAAAATGACATGTTTACATTGATTAGTATTCATCAAAGTGTAAATGGTCATTCTGAGGACATAATTTATAGTTCCACAAAAAGGAAAACACACAGGCAAATCTGGTATTGAAAAAGAAAAGTCTGTGAACAGAAGTGTTTCTGCACATAATGATACACTCCACATGGCTTGCTGAAATGGGGCAGTATTTGCATCAAACTAGAAGCAAGCAAAACAGCAGTAGTTGCAGTTCTGCTGTAGGACTGACCAGTTTTGTCACTTCTAAGTGAATTAGCCATCATAATTAAGACTGACATAATTTCTTTGAAAAATAAGTAAAAAAACTTTCATATTATTCTTTGGAAAAAAAAATATTAGCTTATCTTGGAAGATCCTTCCTTCCTTCCTTCCTTCCTTCCTTCCTTCCTTCCTTCCTTCCTTCCTTCCTTCCTTCCTTCCTTCCTTCCTTATAAAAAGCTTTCCTTTACATGAGGGAAAGCTTTCAGTGAGGGTAAAAGAAGAATACCTGTGTGTGGCTGCATACACTCAGATAAATTAAAAATATATGAGGCAGTATGTTCAGCTACACTAGACAGCTAGAACACATGAGGAAAAGAACAATCCCCCTATCCTCCTACATTATTTTGTTTGTGTTTGCACAAGAGGCTGTATCAGGAATTGAGCTAAAACCCAGCATGCTTCCTGCCTGTGATCTTCATGTCCCATTTCAGGTTAAAGGCCTGTGTGATGCACTCAGGGCTGTAAGAATTGTTCAAGGTCCAGTTCCCTGTTACTATTACTGGCATTACAGTAGAGAGTTGAGGAAAAGCCTTGGAACCATCACATCTGCCTATGACTGAGTACAAAGGATTGAATAAATGTTCTTTAATTACAAATGACTGTACTGTCTTCATCCCTCAAAGCATATTCCGGAGCTCATCTCAAGCCTCTAAATGAGCATAGGATAATAAATGAGCAGGACATTCTTGGATCCAGTAAAATGTCCCCAGAAGGCTGCTTTTGCCCTGTATTCAAAATATTGGAAATATACCTATGACAGATGTATCTTTTGACTTAGTAGTGTATTATGAAAATGCAGCACAGAATGCCTTTTGACACAGCACGGTGACATGCAATGGATTTCATTAGGTATGAAAGTCTGACCGAGACCCCTTTTACTGACAGTGGGGCATCTGATCAGTTCAAAAGAAGAAGCTATTTTTTTTATAGGGATTGATTTGGTTTGGGTTTGGTTTTGGGGTTTTTAGCAGCTTGCTAAAAATTAAAACCTATTCATAGAATGAAATAGTTTAAAAAGAAAGAACTGTAAGAAAAAAAGCCATCCCCTGCAAGTTTCTTTGCTAAAGGCAGATCTTCTTGGACAACATTCCCTACCTTTGTTATTCAGTGAATTTAATGATCTGATGCAGTCATGAGTTTACACTGGGAAGAAGGTGCTGCTTATTAGCAAAAGCACGTGTTATATAGTGTGATCACACAGTTTTGTAGCTTTACAGAGGCTTTTTTCGAACATTGCCTAATGAATGTCTCTAGCCTTAAAATATTCTCTTGTCTGGAGTCTTCTGTAGAGTCCTATCAGTTGCATTGCAGCTACACAACAGGTGTATTTGTTCTGGGATTTCTTGTAACTGAAAGAATTATGAAAGAGTAACATGCTGACTTTCTTTTCAACTAGGCACATCTGGCTGTTATTAGTTAAATAAAAGTATCTTTCTTCTTAAACAGATTTAATACATAACTAACTATCTAAAAAGCACACACACAAAAAATACACCACCAAAACAACGCAAGCAAACAACAACAAAACAAAACCCCTTTTCTAATTGTCATGTATTATTTATGATTTTTTCCAGCTACAGTTTATGTGTTTGAATGAATAGTGCCTAATCATAAATTATATTTAACAGCCTACTTTATCATGAGTTAGCACCCAAGTTCATCATGTATCAAAACCATGCTATTGACAGAGCTAAGAGACAACAGATCTTCCCCTCACCTCCTAATGAGATGCTCAGAAGGCACAGCTTAGGACTGTGAACTATCTATCCTGAGACTTAAGGGTTTTTAAACTAAACCTAACTGAAATTATTAGTATAGAATGAGCCAAACTATCCTTTAATAGAGAGGATGAATAGAAAATTAAAGTTCTACAATATCTAAAAACTTCTATATGATAATGTGCCATATTTTTTACACCAGTTTTGCTTTTGAGATTTCATTTAAAATACAAGTCTGAGCCTGGAACAAACAAGTATACATGAGTAAAATTGTACCCTTAATCCAGGTTAAAATGTCTTCTTTCTGCATTTCAGCCACTGCAGTGCCAGCCAGAAAATGGGAGTGATAGGAGAAAGACTTCAAACAAAACTCATGTTGACTAGCCTTCTTTCATGGAAGAAAGTGTCTTTTTACCTTTCTGCATTAGCAGTAAAGACTGATTTCATTTGTGAATAATTTTCTAAGATGTAAGGTTGTATTACAGAACAGTTTATTCTATGTGCGCATAAAGCTTGTAACATCTTCCAAAAAAGGGACCAATCAAGCATTAACTTCCCATCAGAGTATTTTTATTTCTCAAACTATTTTTTCCTTTACATGCTTTTATTTTTTTGCGGGTATTTTACTCTCCTGCTGTAAACATTGCCCCACAGTTGGATACACAAAATTAAATCATTTAATGGATTTGTGGTTCAGTTGATGGAGGTCCCTGGGTCTCTCTGCGCTCCTGGCAGCCATCTTATTTGGTCTGTTACTGTCATTCACTGTCATTTCCACTTGGCTGGCGCCCGTGACAGGTCAGATTACTGGATGTGCTCAAAATATGATATGAAAGAGGGGACTGTGATTCTGATACTGATGGGTAGTGCTCTGCTTGCTACAGCTATCTGAGGAGATCTTAGTAAATGCAGTTTCCTCAGGCTGTTTGGGGAGTCAGTGGAAGAACTGATGGTAAATAGAGGGACCATCTGTGTACATTTACTGATAAGCTGACGCTTTCTGAAATGTATTTCCATTACATGGATGCTGTTAAAGGCAGAAACTGGTTTACTGACACAGGATTATTTTATAATAAGTTATATTTTTAAACATTGGCCAAGTTGAACACCACTTCATCTATCGTTAGTACATTTATTTCTGTTTTGTTCAGCTAAACAATTTCAGGTTTTGGGGTGTTAAATTGTGCAGCCTTTCTCTACTTTCCCTACCACAAGAGCTCCAATTTCTCACAAAATAGCTACATAATTTAGAGAATATGCCAAGATTTTGGTTGTTGGGTTTTTTATAACAGTTTAGTGAAATTGCTCAAAATATTTAATATATGTGCTATTAAAGAACTTGACAGTTTGCAGAAGAATTTGGAACATTTCACTGCTAGTAGCTGTGATTCAGAGACAGATATACTGCAGCAGCTTCAGCAACTGCAGTCATCGAATTACTGTGACTCTAAATAGATTTATAAAAATAAAATAAAAATATGTTGGGATGTCAATTATAAGAGAGAAAAAAATCTAATTCTGGATGAAACTAGAATTGTAAATAAAATTGATGACATCTCAAGGGATCAGTACTAATACGATTTTTTTTTCTTCAGTAGAACTTAAGAAAAAATTATAATAAAAGAGAATATGTATTTCTATAAAAAATGTCTGTGAGTTTCCATGGAACTTTGTAGCTCAGTTCAAAGTGTGAAACCAAATTTATTGGCAATGCAGTGTTAAATGTAAATGTGAGATTCACATTTCACATAAAATGAGAACTAGGATGAAGTTAGTCAATCTACCTTTGCCATAAGGGTATAGATAATAAATAACTCTGTCACTATTGTGAGGGAATTAATGTAGATTATGTAGAATAAATAATGGTTAAAATCACGACATATATGAATTAGGAGGTCTTCCACAAATGGACAAACCTGATTCCCAAATTTTCTATGTTCTCCCGTCCTAGCAAATTTTGTATCCAGAACTGCGTACTGTTATAAGAAATAAAATCTCTGCAGTTCTGTAAGGATGCTTATGGCTGCACACACCTTGCTTTTTCAGGAACTTAATGTGGATGGTTTTGATCATAAAAGTTGTTACTTGTCCTGTTTACAGATCAAAAAGGGGTGTAGTTAAAAATAAATTGGCCTTTCTTTTACATTAACATGGTTATAGGGCTAATAATGATGTCTAAAGCCATTTCTATGGTCTCCACTAAACAGCTAAATTTCTTGTGCTGAAGAATTATTTGGGAAAGTGTAAAATACACTGCAGAAGACATGCAGAGACTTATTTTCCATTATAAATGGAAAATTCTTTCTGAGAAATGTTTCAGGGCAACCCTGTGTATTTAATTTTAACACTCAAAATCCTGCAGAAAAATGTGTAGCCTGAAGAAGTAGAGAATAAGCCTTTCAAAAGGCTTCATCTCTAATGAAGTATTCTGCTGTCTGATGGTTTGGGATCAGAAAAGTAATGAAAGAGCTGTGAAACAAAAATAATTTGATATAGCTGTTATCTAGTAAGAAAATATGAGAATTATACAGAAATAAAATAGCTGTGAAGAAAAATATTTTGAAAGCATTTTTAAAGAATAATTTGAAAGGAAGAATAATAAAAGTGGGGTGTGGTTTTTTGTTGTTTTTTTTTTTTTTTTACTTGTATTGACCCACTATGAAGAAGTTTCCAAATATTTCTTATGCAGGATGTTTCTTGCCTTGAGCCCATAACTCTGCATGTCTTTTTCCTGTCACAGAAGGCAAGAACTTCTTTCCCTATTCAGCTCACATCCTTCCTGACCTCATGGGATCATACTGGGCTCTGGAGAATGTGAATGTCCTAACAGATACTTCTGCCTTGGAGAAGAGGTGCCAGTGACTATCTCTGAAACTGTATTAGTATATACCTTCTTTCAGCTATGACTTGGGAGCGTGAAGAGAATGTAAAGGAGAAAATCTGGTTCCATTGACCTACTTCTTCCTTGTCCCACTCACCTCTCCTTGCCCATAGAGTCAAAATTCAGAGCAGGCAACCGACAGACCTCGATGGAAAGTCTCTGGTACATGCTGTTCTCTACAATATGTACCAGAGACCTCCAGCTATAATGCAATTTTACCTCAAAATGCCTACCACAGCCTCTTTGCTACCCTTAAAGCTACAAGACTCAGAAAAAGGGAGTATGGTGCCCTTATGCAGTGCCTTCATCCCTCACAGACCTTTCTACATCCAGCAGGAGAAGCACAATAGCATTTGGGAAGATTCTGGAAGAAGGCAGGAGATGGGATTCCTCACAGATAGAAATGGAGATAATTCTTTTAGGTATCAGAAATGAATTAATGAATTTTTCAGAGCAAATAGATTTGGATAGATGATGCTGTTATTTGTGTCACATTACCTGCCTACATGAAGGTTTTCACTGGCATTTCATGTAATTTAACATGATGTGTTGCAACAGAAATTCAAATAACAATCGTATCAGCTTCCTTCTTGTCTGGTACATCATGTAAGTCAGAAACCATGTGTTAGCATTAATAAACAGCAGATTCATACCTGCAAGAAGACAGTAATTTCATTATTAGTAATTTCTTTGCTAAGGCAGATAATTCACTTTCCCTTTCTCTGCCTTGTATTAAAGATGAAACAGAATTTTATTTTTACAATTACTTGACTGAGAGAAAATTAATGTCTTCTCTGCTGAAAAATTTAAACCTTCTATTTTTCCTCTTTTGAATCTTGCAAGAATATTTTATCAATGGCTTCAAAGAGAGTAAAAAAAAATATTATAATTAGGCAGTTTATGGTGCATGAATGCTCAAAACTTGAAAAAGATCTAAGTTATTTATTTAGTTATTTCTGTCCAACAGAATCAAGACTTTATACACTGCATATTTTATACCTTAGTAGGAAAACACATGTTAAAGGCTTACTAATTTTTTTTTTCTCCTGCAAATGAAAGTTTAAATTAAGAATCCTACTACAAGCCTCACTCTGTCCATCTGTGCATGTTGTCAAGACCCTCATCCAAGAAGACATTTTTTAAACTGAGAACTCTTTTCTCTTTCCACATTTTTCCCCTGGAGTTTAAATCCCTCCCTTAGTGCTTTGAAAGATCAGACACTATAGAAGGGGTTAGTAATCTTAGGATTAACACTGCAACATTTAGAAGTTCTTACAATGATACAGGTCACTCGAAAAAAATCTGCCAGATTCTGCTGTAAATATTACCTGTTGAGTAACATATTTCCATTCAGAATGGCATCATCAGCAACACCCCTGTGCAATAGTTATGCATCTAACTCTAGGTTAGATACATAATAATACTAACTGGAAGAGTGTTTACTCTGTCTCCTTTAATGACAGTCAGACGATAGGATGCTTGTGGGGAGAGGGATTCTGCAACTGCCTGAATTAGGAAATTAGCATATCCCAAAGCTGGAGCATCACCGTGTGCATTGGGTAGATGCTACAGCTGTGCTACAGCCCAGCTAGATAGCATTCCCCCAAACCAGCACCACTTTGGAGTCAGCACGGCAGAGTAACTGTCCTTCGAAAATATTTTGCATCTAGCCATCTGTTTTCCATTCCAATTGCATGTATGCATAGTTCCTTGTGCCAATTTTCCTCAGCACTAATGAGTAGTCTCAGGCACTTTACTTTTATGGATGTAGCTCCCAATCCTCATATACACCATGGGTGGATTTAGTTTACTGTTAAAAAGCAGAAATCCTTTCCCTAAGTTATTTCCTTGCTCACAGAAAGCTGCTTGAAAGTTTCTAGGACTGAGCAAGTACCATTATGTGTGCTAAATTTACATCCCACAGAGAAATATAGACAGACCAAGACAACTGTTCACTTACTAACAAGCCACATATGACATGTGGTGTTCTTTACTTTTGTTTATGTATTGGCTATTCTCTACCATTTCTTGTAAGTTTTCTGCAGACTGCATAAAGAAAATGTGCAAACTAGAATTTAAAATATTTCTTCCTTTTCTTACTGCAGTTCAAGAACCCCATTGTAATAGAATCAAAGAATCAAAGAATGTCATAAGTTGGAGTGGACCTTAAAGATCAGCCAGTTCCAGCCCTCCTGCCTTGGGCAGGGACACCTTCCACTACACCACAATCCTCAGAGCTCCCTCCAGCCTCGCCTTGAACACTGCCAGGGCTGGGGCACCCACAGCTTCGTTGGGCAACCTGCTCTAGTGCCTCACCACCCTCACAGTAAAGAATTTCTTCCTAATATCTGTCCTTAACCTACTTTCTTTCAGTTTGAAGCCACACTCCCTTGTCCTGTCACTACATATTCTTGTAAATAGCCTATGCTACTTCAAGTCCTTCCTTAATTTGTGCAGAATTTTATAGTGACAGATAATTAGATAGTGAATATTAGAACCTTCCTATCATTTAGCATTTGATGTGCTCTTGCTAATTGCTCAGACTCACTTTGTTTAAGATTTACTGGTGCAAGATACACGATATTAAGCTTTCTGTTTTCTCACTATGCAGAGATCTGCATACTTGGACACAGTTTACGTGCATTTGGAGCTTCATGAGAAAACAGACCTGAGTTTAGCTTAACTGAAAGCCGTATTGTGTGATTTTTCTTTCCTTAAGGCAAGCCAGAAGACAAAACACAAAGATTGTACAGTGACACACATAGTGGTGTCTGCAGCCTCCTTTTGGACTGTGTTCAATTAAATGTTTCTGATTATCTTAAACTTTTGTTTTCTTCTTCTTTCTCTGTCTCAGTTTAGTATTCAGCTGCCTTCAGAGTCTTTCAGTCATATGACATTACTGCAGTGTTAGACTTTTTCTTTCCTTTTCCTTCAAAATAGCCAGTATCTTCTCATCTTTGTACCATTTCCACTTTGAAAACTATAATAAATTTTAATGCCCTTTAATTTCATCAATAGCAAGTTATCATATGAAAAAACAATATTTTTTTTTTGTTTTTCTATCCAATTTTCCTTTGGTTATATAAATAATACTCACCATTCTTTGAGAATGTGCATTGTTCAATCTGCCACATGTCAAAATATTTGGTTTAGTTTTTAATACCTAATTAGGTTTTACTTTCTGACAGTATTTCATGGAATCTCTGATTAATATCTCCTAATGTGGCAGCTGAGAGAACATGGAAAAAATTATGTAGACTTTTGTTTCATCACTGTAGCAAGTTTTATACCTAGGAAAAAGAATTTCTTTAATTCTGCTTTTACACATTTTTCTTAGTAGACAATATTTTGTACAAAAAACAAAGCTGCCAAATTGTTCTTGGACAGTTATACTTGTGAAAATATGATCACTGCTTTGGCAAAGAAAATTATAACTGTATATAAAACAATGGTTTGTAAAAAAATTC
Organism: Nicator chloris; assembly: GCA_013400495.1. Classification (NCBI taxonomy): domain Eukaryota; kingdom Metazoa; phylum Chordata; class Aves; order Passeriformes; family Pycnonotidae; genus Nicator; species Nicator chloris. The sequence continues at coordinate 12,744 of WAAE01013206.1, forward strand.
AGTTTTCCTAGAAACATATTTTTATTTTATAGATGCATGATCAAATAGATTTTGATGCTGCATCTCAAAATTTCTTGAAGGGGAACAGGATCCCTTCTACAAGTCCACTTACATATTTGTGCCACATGTCAGCAGAAAAGAATTATGGAAATGCACTGACATGGAGAGGTGTCATTATTTCAATATATTCATATGTTTTATGAAAATAGAGATAAAAAGATGTAAGCAATCCATTAGCTTCTCATTGTTATTCTTTTAAATCCTGAACTAAAAAACAATTTATGCAAGTGAGCATCTTTGCATTTATAAAAAAATGCTTCCTGAATTCAATGAATTTAGTAATTTTTAAAGGCTTAATATGAGGCTAGCAAAGCAAATCACAAAATCCAAGTTATAAGCTGAAATGTAGTAGATGAAGCAGCTCACAATTCATCCCGCTTGCCAGTCCAAGTTCATAGTTTCAAAAATCATCAGAAGCCATCAGAAATCTTTCCCAATTTCCCCATTCGTCAGAAGCACAATCAGTGGTGCTGGTAATGATCCACAGATTCCATCCTCAGAAAATAAAAAATTCAGCTGTCACACATTCATAGAGGTATTTTCCTCTGTGAACAAAGACACCAAAACATTGGGTGTACAATCTATATGAGTCATAGGTGTTCAAAAATGATAATTAAAAAAGCAGTTCAAGTCCCTGGTTCAAAATAGAATACTGTCATCATTTTAGGATTTTTTTTTCCATTTTCTTAGAGTTTTAAGGGATATAATTTGAAAAAACAAGCTAAAACGAGAAACTTTTAAAGAAAAAAAGATTTTTTTTTAAACTCATGTATTTAATACAGGTTAGGACTTTGTTTTCTTTTTCCTTCTAGGAGAGACAAGAAATAAAATAAAAATAAGAATAAATTTTTCCTAAAGTTGCATGGGACAATTGCATGACACATTTTCAATATTGAATTGTTTACCTTCAGCTAAGGTGTTGCTTGGTAAAACCTTTCTTCTCTGTAATAATTCATTGTACTTGCAGCCACCAGTACCTTCAAATCCTGTAACACAATATTTGACAATAAAGTTATTAACAGAAATATTAAATCACTCTCTAGGATGATCCTTAGCTAGTTTTATCAATAAAGTCCTTTAGGGAATATTTCTCCTTCTGTACACTGGGTTTTGGCAAATCTTTATTTACAAACCGTATATTAAATAATACCTTTTCCACCTTAAATAATTTGTCTATGGCACCATACCAGGTAGATTATTGAAATGAATTAAATATACTTTACCTTCCTTTGAAAACTTGTGTTTTTGTGAGATCAGAGTAATCCAGAACATTTCAAATGTCAAATGCCCATGTGGTATTTTATCCTTTTTTCCTTTTACTTTCTGATCTTTATTCATTTTGTTTCATCAGAATGTTTTCTATGATCTTGTATAATGCTGTGATGATATCAGGTGCTTTTTTTTTTAAATTTCTTTTTTTTTTTTAAGTTATCTGCAAAGTACCTTTTTTGTTTCTGGTCATGTGAAGCTATGAGGAATTTGTCAAGACTGCCCTGGAGAGCAAAACAAGGCATCATAACCACGTACATATTTTTTAGACTTTAGCCTGTCAGTATTCAAATACATCCTCTGTCCATGAACACTTACTTCACTTTCAGCCTAGGGGTGTTTTCATACTCAGAAGTAAGGATGGGAGACAAATCCAACAACTTCTAAGAAATATAAGCATATCCCTGCCAACAAAAAACTGATACAAAGAAAGCCAGACAAACACTTAAAAATTAATGTTGACACCCTTTCATATTCACACTACAATGTGTTTCACGCTGTCTTGAGATCATTTTTAGGAACTTTATAATTTCCTTTTTAAACTAGACTGATGTTCCTTTCTTTCTCCACTACTTTTTCTTGAGAAGCTGATGAGTATTTTAAATTTCACAGGCATTTCTGGAAAAAACAACACAACAAACCACCACAAAGTTCACCTCTCGTGTAATTTAATTTGGAACGCTGAATTGAAATGTGCACAAAAGCAGGGAAGATATCTTCTCTAAGGAGTTCAACAAACACCAGTTCTTGCCCTCTCAGATAATTATTTTCAACGTTCAAGTAGATAAGCAAAGTTTTTAAAGTGTTACAATGACTTTTATGTACCTGATAGGATAACTAAGAAGTCTTAGAATGGGAAGTGCATACACAATAATTTTATTCTAGAGATATTAAAATACACCCCTGTTTAATGAGTCCCTCTACTGTAACAAAAAATGTAATTTATTCATAAGTTAAAAATTCACAGCTAGCAAGGACAGGGGAAAGCACTCATTAACAAAGAAGCAAGTAAAATATTAAGAAATTTAAAGAATTTAATTTCACAGAAATAAAATCTGTGAAAGGGAAGCTGAGGTGGGAAAAAAAAAATGTTTTAGAACATCAAGAGACAACCACCAAAGCTGGCACTGAGGCTTTGCAATGGATGTTTTTCAGACAGACTTTCATAATACAAACATTACATACTGAGTTTAATGTGTGCTGGAAAACTAATATGTCTCACAGAATCATAACATAATAAAGGACCAGCCTATTGAATCGTGTTATTTATTGTTCTTTGAGAATGAAGAAGGGATTTTTTTGTATTACTTCCATAATGTGTTTTTCCAATAACTCTATAATGTTTTGTAGTGAAAAATCTTAACTTTGAACTTTTTCTAACTTTATATGTTTACCAAAACTTTAGCAGAAGCTTGTCTTGCTTCTAGAGTCTGATCTAACTTTAGGTGAAGGCAGTGAAACCTCATAGCAACTACAACAGGAATGAGACAAAAGTCACTGATCATATGTTCCAGAACTTATATTCTACAGCTCAGATTTAGTTCCTGTGACATTTATCAAAACATAGCAGATTTGCTAAATGTCTGCAGATTTACCAGCATGTTGTAGTTCAAATCTGAATTATTAAAAAAAAAAAGTTACTTATTTCTCATATTTTTATTTCTTTTTCTGTCATTTTATTTCTGTATCAGTACTAACAACAAAAATGCCATGTTAGACAGAACATGAGCCCAAATCCTCTTAATTCCCTTGCCAAAATTGTGCTAAGTAATCAATTTCTTTCTAACATTTAAGAGCCATCTTAAATCCTAGTTCAAGCACAGCTGCTTTTTTGTACTGAAAAATACAGACTCAAATGTTCACAAAAGAACATAATTTATCTTAATGATGGCATACTTGATGCATTACTGTACAGCACACAGGGGGCAGCAGTCCCACTGCTGGCTGGTATATAACTTCAGAGTCACAGGGAATGCAGACCTAGAAAGCTGGAGAACAGACAGATAACAGGACAGGAAATATTTCACAGGTCAGTGTCAATAAACTGACACTGGCTTGTGGTCTGAATCGCATATCTCCAGGTAGATCTACAATAAAGAGCACATAAAGCTTTCCTTTTTTTACAGAGCACACAAAAGGGAAAACTAAAAAAATGTCAGCTAGATGGATGAAGAGAATAACTGTCTTTTAATTATGGTTTTTTGGTTTTTTATTTTTTACTAAAGTTAGAGATGCTATTTAGGAAAAGAAAAAAAAAAAGTGAAACTACAGCACATGGAAGAGGGAAGAGATAAGATAAACCCAGCTGGCATAAATGAACATAAATGAAATTAAGTTGCCTGAACAGCAGGAAACACAATTTGTGCCAGAAACTGTCAGATTGATCTCATCTGTCTCTCAAACAAGGTTATCAATCATTGTCTCATCCCTGTCTTCAGCATGGTTTTTCTTACCTCCATCTGGCTGTACTTCAGCAGTGGAGTCATGTTAGCTGAAATTCAGTGTTTCTCTCTGCTCACCTTTTGTTCCTCAGAATTTCAGATATTTCTGCCAACCATGGAAAAGTATTATTCTGTCTATATAATTGAGCAATATGCAGATCCTGGGCAGGAATGTAGGCTGCATTGCCTAATGAACACTGATTTTGACTGATCCTCATCAAATATGAATTTTATTTCTATCTCTGCATTGGACATTGAAAATCTATCCTGCTATGTTTAGCTCTCCTCTATCTGCAAGATCTCTACTTCTATGCTGAAGCCTTCTTTATTCATAATGAATTTCACAATTTATATATTTTGCGTGTATTCATACATATAGTGCTCACAATAATCAAATGGTTTTCTATGTTTTCCATTTTAGTTTTCTGTAATCTGGGAAGAGGCAAAAGATACTTCTTTAGAAAAAGAATGAAGGGTTTCGTTAGTGTGCATATGTAGTCAGTATATGGTATATATGGTATACAGTCATACCAGCATGCACTTGCATGACTGTTCTCTGTTCAGGACCTTAAATTGTTAAGATATAATACAGGAGATAACATCAGGGAACACTGACATCTTTCTGATCTATAAAGGAAGGCAAACTAGGAGCCCAGGGTGGCAGGAAGGCAGTCAGGGCAGTGATCTCACTGACAAGGGCACAGCAGTGGAGCACCCGCACAAGAGAGGACCAGATCAGTACTCAGGGTCAGCTATCTGGCTTGGCATTGCCAGGCAAATTCACAGAGATGATGCACCTCTGAAGTCCATCCAGGGTGCTGCAGGTCGCTGGTCTGGCACAGATCAACAAGATACATAAATGGGAAGCAGAGGCATGGATGCAACGTAGCTCAGGCAAGGACCACATCTGGGTGGCTCAGGATAAATGCATGTCCTGAATGATAGGGAGACAGCCCCCTCTGCAGGGATTCTCTTACAGGCCTGTACAAACAGCATCAGGGACAGACAGCTGCTCTGTTACAGCTGCACTTGAGCCCTCACTGCCAGATCTATAGGTTGATGGCAGAATTCACCCAGGGCTTGGACATTTAGTGGATAAGAAATGTAGTTAAAGCCTGCATAAATTTTATTCTGGAATATATTTCATTGCAAGTATGTGATAAATTGTATTGAACAGTGTAGTCTGAAGTAATTGTAACAACTTGCATAGAGAGATTTAGATAAACATTACTCAAATTACTACTAAAAAGAATGGCAGATTGAATTCTCTTTCTGTTTCAAATACTCTTACACCTGCGCAATTTTCATAGAGTTGTTTGTCACAGGAATGGCAAACACCAAAACCTTCAAGATATTTCTTCATCAGATACGCTTTACAGAAAAATATTTATTGATTCATACCCAGTAATGACTCAACGCCAGAAGTCATTAGTAAATCAATTGAGGAAGATTACCTTTGATTCTAACAGTAATTCCATCCACGAATGGTTTAAATGATCAGTCTGGCAAGATACCATGTTTGCTTACCATTTAGAAATTACTGTATGACTAACAGCTGTAATCTAAGAAATAGCTCCAAAAGCTTTCTGCCACTATGTCTAATACTTTAGTTGCTCTGATCAAACCACAGGAATTTCTGGATTCTAAATTGCTGTGCTTTTTGCTATGACTTAGACCTTTCAAAGATAATCCCCTTCAATTCAGAGCATGGATGATATTGACACATCTCTTTTCAACTTGGTAGATTTTCTTAAAAATGCACTTCAGCAGTGATCCAGGACAGCAGGATAATGGCAGTGCTGCAAAAGAAGACATATTGCTTACAGAAAGCACCTTCACTGTGCTTTGTTAGGTAATAACATTGGAGCTGAGGTAGGAATATTCTGAAATTGTCTGCTTTGTATGCATAGTAACTACCTTCAAATATAAGTTATCATTACTACATGATGTCAGCAACCCCTTTTGGAAAGTTGGGAGTACCCACTAGAGCTTTCTTTCAGGTCTCAGATATCAGAACAATGACATCACAGCAATGTTCATCAAGGAAAATAATAAACCACTGGGTTTATCTTCCAAACTCATAGAAAGTAATGAATAAAGAAACATTCAATATTATTGATAGGATGTCTCAAACCAGAGCCTGGAAGCTGTTCTTCTCTGATGTCAGTGGCTTATGATGATTATTGACTTATCTTTCTGATTTAAGTAAGACTATACCACTAATGCATTTTTCAGAACCTTTTTAATATTTGATCAAGGATAAGGTAGATTATACATCAAACTACTTGGAATAGCACAGTAGGATGCAAATGCTGGACAGAAAGTCAGTGAAAACTTTGATTGCTGTTAAAAAAGAGATTACAATACTAATGATCCATCAGATTTCCACTACTATACGGGAAAAGTAGATTATATGTATATCTGTTTTATGAGACTCTAATTATGGTATCATCAATTATGAATAGACAGAGGATGTAAAAAATACACCCTATTTTCTCTTCATCTACTCGATGCATTGCTAGGGCTGCAAAGAAAGTGGACAGAGAAAAATACACCCTATTTTCTCTTCATCTACTCGATGCATTGCTAGGGCTGCAAAGTGGACAGGATCTAACATAAAATTTAAGCTTATGGCTGGAACAAAAACATGAGAAAAAAACGCTAAATATATTTTAATGATGGAGAGTGCACTGTAGGATAACAATGGTATCATGAATTTGTTATGACTTCTTGTGAGGAAAGAGAGTAGCTTTCACCAGTTTGAACAACTGTGAAGAAATGTATCAGCAATAATTTAACCTACACTGTTTTTCAGATGATTTGTAGCACATAGGTGCAAACTGTCCTTGCTATGGTCATGTGAAACAGCAGAACTAAAATCATTCTTGGTATGTGCATTTCTCATACCTAGTGATTTCACAAATGCTGCCATTTCAAGTCTGAGTATTCCAGACTTTGCCTATTAAAATTTCTTCCTCATGTACTGCAGACCTTCATCCATGATTGAGAAGAAGCCTTAACTACCATTATTCAGGTACAATAGCCAAACTTAATCAATGCATGTGTATTTGTTTAGATGTAAATCACTGGGTTTTGCATTGCAAGTAAACCTCATAATTTTTAAGGGTATCCACCAATCTTCTTATACAGTAAAGTATCTTGAAATATGTTCATGATTCCTGCAAAATACAACTAATATTTTTCTTTACTTTATGTTTCATCCCTGATCACGGTAAAATGGTAAACTATTCATGTTACAATTCCTCTTTTGATATTTTTTCACCTAAAAATGGATGCAGTTTCTCACTTCCCCATTAAATACCACATTGTTTCCTGTTGTTATTGTTTTCACAATAAAACCAAAATGTAGAGCTACTACAGGACTGCACCAGGAATCCCATTGACAACTTCATTTACAGCATTATACAAATCAAATACAAAGAATAAAACATTTGAATGAAAAATGTCTGAGAAGATCACCAATGGTGAAAATCTTTAAATGTTTATTCAATGTAATTATTCCCTAAGACTGAGTTGCCCATATTACAGTGATTAAAATGACTGGGTTATTATACTTCTTAAGAGGAATGTAATGTTAAAGTAAGCATGTAAAATAATAATCCAAGACAAAACAGTGATATTGTGATTCACTCTTAAAGTAAAAGAATGTTTAATTCTCCCCATTTTCCTTTATCATTAATATATGAGAACATGTGGCTTGTATTTAAGACAGGATAACAGATGGTTGGTCTGAACTTAATTAGTCAAAAAAAAAAGGCTTTACAACAATGTGTTTTCACACTATGATCACTCTTGTCCATAAAAGTTAATGAAGCCTAATCCCAAAAATATCAAAGTCAGTGTGAGTCCTCCCACTGTATTATTCACAGATCATTCTCAGTTAAAAGTGCATTATTTGTCTTTTGTGCTTCTTACTTGGCCATGTACTTAGGCATACATCTAAAGGTAAGCACGAGCAGTTTCACAGAACATACCTAAATATCAGCATGCACAGTCCCACAAAATCATTGACATGTCCTTATTGAACTGTGGGTCTCAAACTTATAATCTGCATTTTGGTGAAACTATTTAATGAGATAGCTCTAATGACGGTATACTGCAAAAACAATTTACATGCAAAGTAGCATGCATATTTAAAATATGCTCTCATAAACATTGGAACGTCTCAAACGACGCAGCTTATACTATACATTACTTTTACATGAACCTCTATTTGATCCACATCATCCAGCTCTTTATCAAAGTAAAACACCTTAAAAATCAACTTTCTAGCATGTCACACACATTAAACAGACAAGACCATCAAATTTTTACACAGAATTATTCCAAAAGTCAACAGACTATCCTACAGAAATTTACTTTATCAGAAAAAAAAAGCTGTTGAAGACAGTAAAAAATAAACTAATTTGATGTATCAGTCTCTTTTTATGTTTGATAGTTGAATAGGATTTTTTGATTTTAGCCTTTACTAATTGGTTACCCATACTGGTTTTTATTGTAGTTCATAGAATTTAACAGTATTGATAGAAGGGAGTACATAATGGATATTTATTTATCTGAGTAAATACAGCAAAGGTAAGTCAAAAAAATTCTGTAAACTGAAAATGTCACCATATCTTAACAATCCTTACAATTGATTTTAATGAACTAACTTTTCCTTTCACACATCTATATGGGTTAATATTCACCTCATTAGCGTCTATAAAATGTTAGATTTGCCAAGGCACGATTGAAAGAACTGCTAGTATGATTGTCGTAGTTCATTTTATCACAAATTCAAATCAGCATAATGTTTAGGATCTTGAATTTTGACCCTGGTGGAGAATTCCAGTGCAATCTAGTGGAAAGCTGCGCTACACTTTTACACTCTCCAATGTTGTGTAGTTCAGTATCCCACTGTTGTAATTAAACAAGACTGAAGAATACAAAAAAAAAACAAGCAAGCAAGCAAACGAACAAAAAAAACCCCAAAAATCA
>WAAE01013207.1:0-88436 GCA_013400495.1 Nicator chloris
AATATTTTTAATTTTTAATTTGAAGCATGGATTATGCTTTATGGACTATATTTAGGGACTCCTAGTTGTGTGCTCCATTGGACTGGAGATCTCACATTGCAGCTGATAGGTGTGGTAACAGATTATCCAGGGGGAAGGATCCAGAGGCATTGTGTGGGGTGCCTGCAGTTGGGAATGGGCTGCTTTGTGGGAGCTCTTTAAGAGGAGGAAAGCTGGTACCTGCCTGACAACACCCCTGTCCTGGATAGAAGTAAAAATGTCTATGGAATATCACAAGTCCCTGTTTTCTGCAGATGAAATCCTGACAAGGTTTTCTTGCAGCCAGTCCAGTAGTTTGTTCTGGGCTGTGATCTCTCTGGTCCTTTGGAGCTGCTCAGGCAGTTTAGTGAGGGCAATCACAAGCATCTTGCTCTGTTCTCTGGCACCTGAAGATCATCTCCACAATGAGAGAAGAGCTGCAAACAGGCATTCTCATGCACCTCATTTACCAGCACATGGCACTTCTCTGCCATAGCCTGAGCAGAACTGCAACCTCTGTGCATTTTGAGTGATCTTGCTATTACTGCAGGGCCAGTTTATCTGTTGTTTTTCCTGTTAAATTTCATACCTGCCTGGGCTCTTGTTCTGCTAATGTGGAGGTAGAAACAAAATCAATCTTCATGAGATGGGGAAATGGGAAAATGTGTCACACGATGACAGCATCAAACTTAACACCAGCCTTGATTTAAAACTTAGCAGAATGTCTTTCAGTCTGCCTTTGTCTCACTCTTTACCTTAACAGGTAAATAAAGGAATAAAACTCTAAGAGGCAGGACAGTTGCCCTAGGGAAACTCAGTATTTCTGGGTTTCATTCAAGACTTCCATGGGTGTATAAAACTAACTAATCACCCTTAGGAGGTCATGGTGATGCTGCTGCTTTCTGCAGTGTGCACTGTTTCCTTTTTGTACCAATTGCCAAATGTCTTTGTTCTCTGAAGAAATACCTACTACTCAAGAGAAGATATTAGTGACTTAGGCAAGTATCTTCTTCTATATATTACTCCCACCCAAACAACTGTAAGAGGCAAACAGTAGAATAAATTGCCTGTCTGGTTCTATAAATCAAAAATACAATCTTAGTCCAGTGCAACGCAAGGCAAATACAATAATGGCAAAATCTATAGCTGTAGAGATGATAAAGTATCAAAGGGATCTGCCCTCTACTGAGGCCTGAGCAGAGGATATGTTATTTAAATGTACAGTGGGCAGTGCAAGTGATCAATACTTCACAAGCCTCGGCTTCTTAAAAGTGGTGAATTGATTATTGATTTGATCTTAACAGGATAGCTGTGGGGGCAGTAATAGGGGTTGCTAAAGACATGCCATGGCCTTTATTCTCTTGTTGCAGTCTTTGCATAGCTGTTTAAACCTGGGGAACTGAACATGGGAGTCTTTGAACTGGTAATAAATAACCAGTTGAACACAAAGCCTTGGAGAATCTGGCCAGCCTTTTGTGCTCTGATGAGATTATGGGCATTAAGCTCCCCTATAATGGTAATGCCATTAATTCCACTTCTGCCAGTGTCAGTGAAAACAGTGAACCCCAATTGTTCCAGCCTTTGGAACTCACAGACCACACTGGGAACGCCTGATTTGGGCAGAACTTGCCCTTGCTAGGCAGCCAGGAATGCCTTTTGGGGAACCTTTTTCTTTTCCCTGCTCTTCACCTTGTCTACTCAGGTGGTTTTGTTAAACTGTTGTCTCTGTGTTACTCATCTGCTGTAATATTTCCTCTGCTCTGTAGGCTTCAGAAAAACCCTCTTGAAGCATCTTGGTATTTTAGGTGACTGATTTTCAGTGCAGCAGATCTCAATTTCCTGAGATGCTAGAAATGCTGAAGACTTTTCTTCAAACAAAGAAAACTACTTTGTAATTGCTGAACTGCTTCAGCAGTTTTGCATTGTGACAGTTTAATTAGTAAATGTTCTCAAGGACTTAGTGAATAGTGAGATGCAGTTGATGCGAGTCCTGATATCCAAGACCACAAGCTTTCATTTTATTTGCCTTCTAATTTTTAGGATATTTTTTACTTCATTATAAAGTGATGGTGCTAATGATCTCTTTACATGACAAAAGGTTAATAACGTGTCTGTGCTTATGGCTGTTGTATGTTTTTCCTGCAACCAACTTTATTGGTGGTCAGTAGGTTTTTACTTCAATTATGTAAGTGGTTTTACATAGAAATGACTGTGTGGCTCTAAATAGAAACTAGCAGAGCACAAGAAATGGAGTAAAATACTTGGAAAACATGAAATTGGCACTTGTGGATTTTCCAGTGAGCTGTAATTGAAATCTACGTTTTCCTACCTGTTACTTTTTGGGGTATATCCATATTCTTTACTGCTAATGCCCCGCTAAGCTTCCCCATGTGACCAGCTGCAGTTTTAGTCCCTTCTTGTGACAAAATGAGAATTTGGGGTTGGATGCTGAGAAGCCAGGGCAGTACTCAGCCTCCAGACACTTAGAGCAACTTCTGTTATCTGTAGCTGCTACTATCAGTGGTGAGGGGAGGGAGACAAAGCCAAAGAAAAACCCAAACAAAACCCCAACAGGAAAAGTTTGGGTTTCTGCTACCAAACCCTTCATATTGGTGAATCATACGGAAGACTGATCACAGCAGGCTGGACTTTGTAGCTGTGCTGTGCTTGAGTTTTCAAAAGACTGGAAACTCAGTGGGTGTTAAGCTTAAAGATGCTATAATGAGAGATAAATGAATGAGTAGATTAACTTGAAAAGTATTGGTGATCTTCTAGAAAATTATATGCTAATATGAAAAAGATGCTAATTCACAAATGTGGTGAAACTTGTAAGGAAGATGAAAGAGGGCTGTTGGAGGGGGAAGAACATACAAGGAGATGGAAAAGGATGTTGGATGGATGGCAGGAAAAAAAAAATGAGGCTGAAGTATTGCAGGGCTGGAAAAGGACCTTCAGGCCCCTCGGACACAGCACCCTTGTTTCTGAAGCAGGATCAAACAGCACGCCCTGTGCTGTTCCTGTACTCCCTGTACACCTTCTATGTTGCCTTTTTATACTCTTCATTACTTATTCTGAGGATTTTTGCCACACTTTAGGAATGCTGCTGTTGTCCTCATTCCACATGGACACAAAGGCAAACTGTTTTCTGCAGCAGATTTTTATTGCCTCAGTTTTCACTTCTTTATGCTAAATTGTCCATTTTATTGCAGTAGCTTTGTGCTGAGGTCTTGGGCCTTTTGGTCTTATGTTGTTTTCCAAAGCACAGCTCCAGTTTAAAATTACTGTGAGTTCTAGCCAGGCTCCCACTGTATTTCCTGACCCTTGCAGCTCTGGGAGTTTGAAAACTGAATAATCAAAATCCTTAGTTCATCAGCCAGGCCGTTCTGGTACTTGATAGGACTGACACAAGGATTCATTGCTGCTGACTCCCCTTCAGAGCAGCCCTCCTCTTTGGCAGGAAATTGCAGTGTCTTCACTGCAGACTGTTGTACACTGCACAGCTGTTCTGATACCAGAATTCTAATATCTTTGTGGTTTTATTTGTAAGGTGTAGATAAAGAATTATTGCTGTTTTATTTTCATAAAGTGTGTTACCTGTCTGCAGGAAGAGATTAGATTAACTTGATGTGTCTTTGTGATAAATCCTGCTTGCTGTTCTTGGCCTTAATTGTTGTTTAATGCAAGGAAACCCAGTCATTATTTGCCCTGCTATGCTCTCTGACTATCCAGTTCTTCCTCTTCCACAGGCATGCTACACTGTCCATTCTTTAAGTTTAACCTTTTGCACTGTAGCCAGCTCTCCTGAGTTCTCAAAAATAAACTATTGAAGGCTCCAAGGATTTCACCAGCTAGTTCTTTAAATATCCTAGGAGGAAATTCATCTAACCATGTGGATTTGAGGGTCTGAGAAAACAAACCAACCTATCTTCCTTCCTAGTGGTTTCATTTACCTCTCTTGCACAAAAAACAAGTTAGTAATCAGTGCACACAGAAGAAGGAAACTATGATTCCAAGTATAAGCAATAGGTGACACTGTAGGTAAAGTGAATTTTTCTTCATGCAAGACTAAATTTTTGTGGAGGTTGCTGTTGGTGCAAACAATGGACAAAATGAGGTGAAAATAATAATGTACAAAGGCAGCAAAAAATCTTCTTTTATTTTGGGAACTTTCTCTATTCACATCCTTAAAAACATGAAGATAAGGCCAGTCAGGTGACTGAATGTATAATGCTGTGGCAGTGCTTCTTTCTAAACATTAAATTTTTTTCACCTGTGTCTTGCTGGAGATCAGGAAAAGTGTGAAATAACCTGGCATAAATTTCAGGTGCATGGTGACACCAGCTGGTGGTGAAATATATGTATTTAAAAGTGTGAGTTCAGATCCTTCCATGGACTTGGATGGAGAAAGTCCTGGAATGGTGTTCACACCATGTCAGTGCAGCAGTGAGATGTTGGAGTTTGATTCCTTTCCAGAAACTGCTGTGTGGTGAACTTTAGTGCCTTAGTGCTACTGACGTGGCTGGGACTTTGAGATCTACAGACTCACGAGCCTGGCAGAAAAGGAAAATCTTCACTATCATTGTTTAAAGCTCTGTGCACATTGAAACTCTTGGATGGCAGCTTTCTTCCAGCACAAAAACACAACAGCATCTTCAATAAAACAGTGGAAGATTGAACACTCGTGGGGCTTCACTTCACTTCACTTTTGTGGACTGAGTAATCCCTTGAGGTAGCTGAATTAACTTGGGGTTAGTGGCTCATGAGGAATATTGAAAAGGATTGAACTCACATATTTCCACATGTAAAGACCTTCTTAGTTGTTGTTTGTGGGAAGGAGTGAACACTGGCCCGTTTTTGGTTTGGAGGAGAGTTATTTAGGAACCAGTGAAACTGGAGCTGCCACTCTGATCTGGAATAACATTGACCATGTACAGACCTGAGAGTGTAAAACAGGGACAGGCACTCGTAAAGAGTAAGGTATTTTAAACAAAAGGAAACAACTCACCAACTGCATCTTCATGAAATGCCAAGGTTCTGTTAGAAATGTGTAGGTTTTAATGACATATTGTCACTTAATCTGCATTATTCTCTTGAATTTATTAGAGCTTTGGCTTTGCTTGTTTATTTTATTTAAGAAAGAAAACATGGCTTTGAAATGTCTTGGTGACTGTCAAGACTGCTCATCTCTGTGGGTTTCTAATGGAATAATTCAGAAACATGCATTATCAAACAGTGTATTAACACCTAAAAGGCAGTCCCTGATGTGCCCTATATGCTTCTGTTTTCCATACTGCAGGCTTGAAGTACACCAAGCAATATAATTCTCCCAAGCTGCATTGTTTTGATAGGATTTCAGTATCTGATATTTCCCTGCCTTGAATGGCCGTGGGGATTGGCTCTGCTGAAGGGAGCAGCTGAGCTGCCTGTTAAGCAGTTTTCTTGGAAAACAGCTTTCTTGTGTAAGGGAAAGCCTTGCTTGGGTGTATAACGTGTGGGAAGGGCATGATCTTTTAACATAACTGCCTCCAAGGCCCAGCATACAAAAATTAAATGTTTAATGAAAATGCTGGTTTCTCCCTTCAGCAAGTAGTTGTGTTTAACCTTTTATCCTGCTTTCTCCCCTCTCCTTTTTTCCATTTGCATTACTGAAAATATGGGAGATTTGAAATATGCAGCCCAGAAAGATTATATTTCTGTTTATAACAGAGAATGCATAAATCAAATATGCTCCAGTGGTATGCACTTCTGAGGTGCAAACACAGCTGAGGTGATGTGGGAGTCCAGCATGCAAACATTGACAAAAATATTCTGCTTTGAGTTCTGATAACTTTTAAAGAAGTTCAATTAATTCTTGCGGTATTGTGACGGTTGGCTTCTGGTTTGCTTTCTAAGAACAAACTATTCTAAATTATGTTTGCTCCCAGAAATTGTCAGCATGACCCTGGTCCATTCTGTGATGTCTCTTACTGTTTGATCACTGTCAGGTTTTGAGACATCAGCTGTGGCCCCGAAATGGCTCAGCTGACACCAGCAGGATGGGAAGTTGTTTCTTGCTAATCACCAGGGATCAGAGTGGTTTGTGCTTTTTAAAAATCGGTTTCAAGGCCAACAATAAAATAATTAAAAACCCCAAACAGCCAAAAACTAAGAACCACACCCCCTAAAAAACCCCAAGCAACCCTCTGTGAAACAAACCTCCTTCCTTGTGCCTCCACCTGAGCTAAAGCACCCTGCTGGTGCTGCCTGAAGAAGGGAAAATGACTGGGCTTACGGTGGTGGTTGTGTTGTTATGACAAAGCTCTTTGAACTGCAGCCTCTAGCCTCTCTAAATTGTTCACATCTGTGGGCTTTGCTGTAATCAGTGGAGCTCCCCTGAAGTATGACTTCAGTGTGGATAAAATTCTTTGATACTTATCTGCAGATGATTTGATTTTCTGTGCTTGGAGCTGTTCTTCCGCCTCTCTTGCTGAGTATCCAAGAGGAAGTTTGTAACTGCCAGGGAATTCCTATCAATCCCCTTCATCCCCTGCCCCCCTTGGAGGTGTTTTGTGTGTCATCTCTGCTCACTGGAGCTCTGCTCAGTGTGTTAGGGCTGTAAAAACGTTCTGATGACTCCAAGTGCAGCACACCAGAAAGGTCAAAGTGATGCACTCTGCCATCCCTCAGAGAATGCACAGGGGGTTAAAACTCTGACACGTCATTCTCATAAAACAAGGGTTTTCATAGCAACATTGGTTTAAACCTGGGGAATGGTATTTTTCCATAAACACCCCTCCTCCTCCCAGGTGGCTGGCTGATCTAGGACAGTGTCATATTCCTCAGTTTGAAATTAAACCCTAAATATGAAATGCAAGAGCAGCAGTGGCTTTACTATCACTAGCATTCTCGCAAATAGCTGATGGCAAGACAAGATAAATTGAGTCATTTATAGCATGAGATTATCAGTATGCTTAATACAATGAAATGTAAAAGCACCATCAAGAAAATACACTTGATATGCTAATTATACAAGATAAAGTAGCCATTCATGTAAATCTGCTAAAATTACCGAGGGTGTAATATCATCTGGGGAGTGTAGAAGGTGTTGGTAGCTGCTGCAGTTGTTATTCTCTCCTCTTCAGGGTTGCAGTGAACCAGCCATGGCTATAAGCTGGTTTTGACCATTTGTTCTGAAGCAGGTCGAAATTTACCCAGTTTCTGTACCAAGTTATACCAGAAGCTTGCACCTCCAGTGATCCATGGGCTATCTGCTGCTTCCCTGATAAACTGATTCATTATGGTGGCTTGCATTTCCTATAATCATTTGCAATGATATGGAAATATCTGCCTCATTATTAAAAAAAAAAAGAAAATCTAGAGATGGTGGCAATCCCAAAGGAACTTGTACAATGAATTAATTTTTTGTAGTGGATTAAAGTGCATGGATTCTAATTAATTCTGGCATTACCTTTTTCATAAAAAGAACCATCACATAATAAATTCATAATTAAGAGGGATTGTGCATGGTGAGAATGACCTTTGTACCTTTACTCCTTTTTACTTTAGTGCAACTGTCTTCAAAAAGGGATTTGGGCCTTGAGTAATCTTAGTAAGAAAATAAGTGGAATGGAAAATGTCATGAATATTTACAAGTACGTTGCCTTTTTGTTGCCATAGTTTGTTTATGCTTTGCTTATAAGCCCTCTTATAGGAGACTATAAACATGCTTTCTAGTGCTAATATTTTATTCATTAAAGATGCTGTTCAGACCTCAGCTGAACAGTTGGGTGTTGTCATCTCCCCATTAAATTCATTATTCAACAAATTTTTCCCTAGAGAAAACAAACTTTTGTGGCTTTTCTTCAATCTTTTCACCCTCTTCAGTGCTCTCCAGGCTTAAAGCATCCTCCACACCAGTCACTCCAGGGAGCCTGATGAAGAAAAATAACTTCAATGAGGTGTTACCTGCTCCTTTTGAGTCACTCCCTGCCCGTGGCTGAGCTCTGGGGTGGCACTGTCCCTGTGGCTGGCGGTGGGCTGAGAGAACAGGCAGGGGACAGGGCTTTGAGCTGTGTCTGCCCTGTCTTGGCTCAGGTCTGGCTGCCAGCCTGGAGCAGGAATGCTCTGGAAGTGTGTAGAAAATGGACATGAAGTTTTTTAGAAATGAGATTTAAGCTATCCCAAACTAGGGCCCCAATTTTGGGCCTGTGTAAAGTAGATAAAGGCTGTGGCGCAGCAAGAAATTAGACTTAAGGTGTGATAATGTTTTAGGTGTGATAGTTATAGTGACTTAATGGTAGCTACCTTAAACTGACTTTGTTTACATTTTTTTTTTATACTGTATACCAATGAGAAATCACCTGTAACTGTAAACTATCTGAAACTGTATTTAACCAGCCATTTCGAGAGAATTAAACAGAACGTAGGATATCACCACATTGGTGTCGAGTTCTGCATTGCTCAGAATCCAGCTCCCAAGATAAAGAATGACTGACTTCAGAAGTGTGCAGGAAAAAGGGCCAGAAAAGCTCAAGTTGTCCCACGTGGCAGGTACTGATACCTGGGAAAATCTGTCCTGTGAAATATGCTGCAAAGCAGCTGCTCTCAGTCCAGTTTTCAGCTTCCAGCAGACCCGGAGAATGTTCATCTGGGTGCTTGGTTTGCTGAAGAGCTCAGTGGAAGGTGGAAATTTGGCTTTGAGCCAGCAGGAAACTGGGAATTTTTTTTTTTCCTGCTCCTGGGAGTGATTTTCTCCCCCTTTATATTCTCTCCAAGTTGTTCTGCAGTTTGGTTTTATTAAGATATTATTTTAACTTGGTGCTGGAACTTGTCTACAAATGAGTGCTGAAATGCAGTTCTGTTATTCTGATGAATAAATTGGATGACAGCTGCTAGGGAAGAGTGAATGGATGCTTTATTGGGAGAATAAAACCACCACTAAATAAATGTTACTAGAAATAGAAAAAAAAATACCCAGGTACATTTGTTTTGTGTCCAAAGACAAAACCTATGCATTATAAAACAACATTCATAAAAGTAAGTGAAAACCCTCCTTTTCAGTCACTTTTTACAGCCTGTGTTCTAAACCAGCCCAGATTTCTAAAAATTCAGGAGATTTCTTTTTTAGTGTTGATCACATTTGTGCCATAGCATTGCCAGTGATCTATCCTTTGGGGCTTTTTAGACCATTACAGTTGTGTATTCACATTTCTCGTGTCCCTCAAGATGCTGACATTCCTTACAGTTGAGATTTGAACAGAAAGGGCTGCCAGCCTGTTGTTGATGCTCATGGAGGTGAATGTCACTGTTCCCACTGATGGACACTGGGGGCTCGGGGTGCACATGGGATCTGGTTCCTCAGATGGGCAGGCTGGCCTTATCAGACCCCAGAGAAAACTCAGAGGAGTGAAGGTGTCCTTCCCCCTGGCTATCGGGTTCCTGGGGATTTTTGCATTTAGCTCAACTTCTTGGTTCAAATGCTTCTCAAGGGATTGGTGTGAGCTGCCTGCAATGAGTTAATGCGCACAAATTGTGTAATTAATGATACAAAGAGCTTTGCAGCGCTGGTTTATTGTGGAGCCTCACTAGATGGTGCTGCAGAGTAGGCTTGGTTGGGGCTTTGATATTTAAATTCATGGAGCCCATCGGGTTTAAAACCAGGGGCCCCAACCGGACCTTACTGCCTGTGCTTGTAGGGTTTTCAAAAACTCTTAATTTGACTTTACTCATTTCTTTTCTTCTACTGAAGATAACAGCAGGCCTTCCATGGAATGCAGTGACCACCAAATTAAAGTGCTGCCAAGAATTTTTGACAGCACTGTAGTTTTGAATGTGATTTAACACCAGAATTGTGGACAAGCATTTACTGAAACTTCTTATTCAGGGCCAAAGCTTTATTACATATATCTGACAGAAGTTTTGTACCATATTGTTATAGAAAATGGTGAGTTTTTAAAAAGCATGGAATCAAAAGTCTAAAACAGTTGTGTGTCATTGCTTTATGACAAGAGCTGTGGCACAAGTGTTGGCACCTCCCTACAGTGCCACTGACAGCAGATGCCCCAAAACTCCCCAAGCAGGTGAAGTCAGAGGTCACACTGGCACAGATAATGGCTTTACCTGTCTCTTGATAAAAATCCTCACAGGTCACTGTCCAGCATTGGCTCTGATCACAGTTCATTTCAAAAACTTTTAATCTGCCCAAATGGTTTGAATGTTTACTAAACAAATAAAAATAAAAAAGTTCAACTACTGGTTATTCTGGCCCACTGCCTTCAGCTGTCCTTCAGTGATTCTTTCCAGATGATTTTATACATCTTTAAGCTACATATTGCACATAATTTTTTTTTCTCTGCACTAGGCATAAATGACAACTTCTAATAGTGTAAAATAAGTCTTTAAGCTCTACTGTCTATATCCTGGACAAATATAGCAGATCCAAGACCCGTTCAAAGGTTTTTGTGTGTTTTTATCTAAGCTGTAGCATTTGGGGTTGTAATTAGAGATAGATATTGAAAGTTCTGGTGGAGAATTTGAGCTTTTGTTTTGTGTGCTGTGTTCAGAATAATGACTTTGGAAAATAAGAAAAGCAGTCATTAAATACATATTGATGTGGGGTTGTTTTTCTCTGTAAAATGGTGTTTAAACTTTTTCTTGTATTGGATTTTATAGTTTTAGGTTTTGTTTACCTATTTTGACATTGTGAAAACTCATTATCTTTGTCCCACTCAATCTCCCCAGCAAATCTGAGATAAGGCAACCTACAAATGAAGTACTTATTTTGCTCTGTAAGAACAATATCTGGAGTATTTTTAACAAATACAGCCCTTTAACTCTCAGTAATAGTCACTATTTTAACACTCTGATAAGAGTATTTATATTCAATATACAAGAGAATACTGGGATGTGCTTAGAAGTAATTATTCCCTGCCTGGATCTCCCAGGAATGCCTCTGAGGGCAGGCTTCGAGAAGATCTGGGAACCAGCTTCCTTCATTAATGACACAGTTTATTAGATTCACTCCCCCTTAATAACAGTATTCATCTTATGACTAAGACACTGTGGCAGAGTTATCTGATAGTGGAAGTAGATTAACATCAGTGCCTTACTAATTGCAGCATTTTATTTTAGAGCTGGTTTCACAAAGGATGTGTTTCACACCTAAAGATTCACTGGAAGCCTCTCTTCTCCAGGCAGGCAGGAAGTGCTTTGTGTCTGGGCTCATGGATGGTTGTGTTTTTTCTAGGCTGTATCTTCTATCATGTCAGTTCTTTTACGAGACTCGTATCAAGCCGGGAAAGAAGTGGTTAAAGTGGGAGTTGCAGGATTTGGTGCCTGGGTTGCACCACCAAGAGGTGACACCGGAGTGGCTGCCCTGGTCACTGTCACTAGGTGGTACTGCAGAATCGGGAAATGCCGGTCCTGCCCAAGCACAGAGGGATGGGCAGAAGTTCGAGCAACAAGGAATGTACCTCCTTGAGCAAAACCAGCTCTCAGCTGGCCCTTCAGAAGTCACTTGTGCCCTGCTCAGCTCCTTTGTCAGCACATGTGCAGCAGAGGCTTGATGTGGGTTGGAGTCATATCACACAAGTTGGTGCTTGGTGACATAGACGTGGTTGGTGAATTCTCCTGCTGGTTCAGGTGTTTTCCCAGCCCTGCCAGGAGGGCTCTGCCCCCTCCTGCAGCCTCCTGTGCCAGGCCAAGGCAGTGGCCAAGCCCAGGCAGGGGAGCTGCTGCCCGCGGTCACCGCGGGCCGCTGGGCAGTGGAGGCTCCTACAAGCCTGGTTGGGCATTTGAGCCACGTGTTTCTACTTCATAGGCTGCTGAGAAGGGGTTGTGATCGTTTAATTATCTACAGTGCAATATTATGGCCAAAGTCTACTTGGTTGGTTGTTTATTTTTAAAAAGTAGAATTTCTGCTTTTATTTGTTTCAGCTGCAACTCTCACTGCCATCCAAAGGCTTCAATAGCTTCCTTACTGGTGCTGTGGCTCATGATGAGGAGGATTTTTAGAGATTTGTCTGCAATAAGTCCTGAATCCTTTTCTTGGTTGCTATATTGCAGTTGCATTTAATTTTGCAGATGTTCTCTCATTGGGGTTTATAGTTTTAGGACCTCTGCTGATCACATAACAGAAAACTTCCCTTTTCCTCTCCCTTCTCTCTAAAAGTTTGCAAATCTACTTTGGAGTTTGAGTGGCTGTTGGAAGAAATGGGGGAGAAAAGGAGTGGAAAATGGGAAACAAGAGCTTTCCAGCACATGTCAAGACAAAACTATAAGTATTGCCATCTTTAACAGTTAGATGTGAGAGAATAATTTAAAATTGATCACTTAGTCAACAAAGCCAGCTACCTTTTTGGTATGTAGAAGTGTGGGGCTTGTATTTATTCAGTTTTGATCAGAAAGACCTTATTTCATAAGGTTTTGGGTGGGTTTTTTTTTATAAACAGTGTTATAAATCTGACATGGATAATTTCTTTCATTTTCTCTAAGGAATTGACTTGTTGAATGCAATTCTGCCTAGAACAAACCAGAATTTGAGCATGGAGAAGTCTATTCTCTTTGTTTTCTGCAATATGTCTGGCCTTGGATAGTCCTGGCCAGCGTCTCGTCTGCCACCTACGTTCTGCTGCACGCAAGAGACATTCAAGTGACTAACCTGGCTGGGGTTTTTACCTGTCTTGTTATGACTGACCAGCACATAAAGTTGTTTGACTTTTTTAACTTCTTGCCCACACTTTTACATGTCTTCCAAAGCTATTGTGTAGGTAATATAAAAAAGAGACGTTATTTTATTATGGAGCAAAATGGTTCTAAATTCCAGAACAAAAGGTGGCTGTTTCTGCCTCACTTTACCAGAAAATGAGGATTTGATTTGTGACCACCATAGCTTTCACAGCAGAGTGTGTCATAGACATGAAAATGGTCGGTGAGTGTAGTGTGTAGGACTGTGTAGAAGGTATCTGTTGTAGGTGTATATAGGTATCACTGCATGTGTTGTCTTCCTGAGATCCATTTTTTTACAAAAAAACAACAACAAAAAAATCATATTTATTGACTGAACTAAGAAAAACTACACTTTTTTGAATTGCTTATATTTAAATGTTTGGGGATTTTGGTGTATTGTGCCATATGTTTGAACCTTCCTTTTGTTTCTCATGACATTTGCCATCAAGAAATGTTTCCTTGATCGTTTTTACACTAAGCAGTGTTGATGTTCTCTTGTTCTCTGTAGTATTCTGTTTTCACTCTACTTGTTTATGTGACACAAAACTTTTCAGGTAATGGAGTTATGGATTCAAACTAATCTCAAACCCAAGTTGTTGTTAGCTCTATTTCACATGTAACATTTTCATTAAGTATTAGCCCTACACATTAGTTGTGTTTTAAAGAATACTTGGAGTCTTGTTCAGTGTGTAAAGATCTTGTGCCTGTTTGGAGCACAAGTTTTTGACTTAAATTTCTGAGGTCTCAAGATGCACGAGTAGGAGAATTCAGAATTATGAACATAGAGATGCTGGTCTCTTAGGGTCATTGGAGAAAAAAATTGAGGATTTTTAATAACAGAAATTTTCAAGCTAATTAAAAAAATTAAGTATTAGTCCTTTCAGTAGTATATTTGGCTATTACTGAAAGGACTGCTACTATTTTTAAATATTGGATTGAAGAATTCCTTTCTTTCCCTGAATTAAGTCTGCAGCAGAGAAGGAAATATGTGGCTCCAGAACCGGTAACACAGACCATGAGTTCAGAAGTATTTTTATCACTTAGTAATTGAAGCCACAGGGTATATTCTGAAGAAATGGGTATTTTAACACCTTGATGAACAGAGATTTAAATTTTGCATACACTGAAGTAATTCCACTGGTTTTAAAACAACCAAAAAACCCAACCCAAACAAACCAAACAAAACCGACCTCTTCTTTTTCCTAGTCCCTCGTGCAGATGGTTTTGCACCATTGCAGTTGCTAAGCCTAAACACAAAAGATTTTAACATCCACCAATGCAGATATCTTCATTTTTACTCCAATGTATTGCTCTTAGGTTTGTCTCACTAGGAATTTTATCTTTTAACTTTCATTTGAAGGCAGATCACTTTGTCGTATGAACTTTGCTCTGGATCTTTAACTCTGAACTTTAACTGACAATTTTTCTCATTGATTTGTCCCTTTATTTCCCCAGCTCTGGTAAAAGTTAGCCAGTTTTCCTCTTAGGTCCATTAAAAGACCATTATTGCAGCATTTCCTCTTGAGGTCTTTTTACCCTTATCCCACCTGCAATAAATTCATGGACTCCCATTTCACTTCAAGATATTTATGCCATATGGGCTATTTTCTTTTATAATCAAAATGTAAAGGGAAGTTCCAATGTTAAGTGCCTGTTACAAACTTCTACTGTAGGTGAATGATCTCTGCAATTTTTTGCAATTACTGCCCTAGAAGAAATGACATCATGATAAAGACATTGCTTAGTAAGACAGAAAATGGCAGTAAAAGCAAAAAGCTTGAAGGGGAGCTTTGCTTTTTTTTGGTCTCTCAATTACTTTCTAAGCATAATGTTAAATTTAATACACATATTCATATATATTCAGCACACTGAATGGTAGGGCAAGTTTCACAGCCAGCAGAGATTCTCTTTCATTTGAAATCTGCCCTTTGACTCCACAGAGTTGTATTCTAATATCCCAAAGTAAATTGGGATACAAGACCCTAAAAAAAAACCCAAAAAAACAAACTCCAAACCAGAAAAATGGAAGAGCCCAGGCAATGCTGTCCTGTTGGGTGTCAGATGCCTTTTTACAGCCACAAGGGACATTTTGCAGGTGAGCCATAGCACAAGTATTCACCAGCACTGTCACCAAACCTTGCAGGAGGCATTTTGAGAGTGAATTCTTCAACCTCCTGTTTGAATTTTTCAAACACTTTTACAGAAGGCAGCCAAAAATGTTGGAATCTTTGAGGAGGAGCCAGGCTGCGTTACCTGACCCCAGATTTGCTGGGAAGGATGGTGCAGTGGCTGTATCCCTGGAGCTCACATTGTTACCTTGGTCTTGGGCTACCAACTGTGTTGGACAAGGCTGGAAAGCAAATGTGACAAAACACTAAATTACTGTTTTGTTGTAATCTTTTTTTATTTGAAGACCATAAAGCAGGAATCCTTTGGCTGTTGCTGAAAAAGGACAGTTGCTTTGAACTAGTTAGAAAAGAAATCTTCAGATAATTGTGTCCCATATGCAATATTCAGTGCAGTAACAATTCAGTTCTGTGAAATGAAAAGGACTGCTAGGAAACCATGAATTTTAAGATGCAGCAAATGCCTTTGTTGCTGAAGAAGGAAACATTGTCTTTGGATTTAGAAGCTGGTGGTATGCTCTCAAGTGCAGAAAATTTGGTCTGTGATACTGTAGTATTATACTTGCTGGGAAGAAAGAAAAGCCAATAAAGGAAAGAATAATAGTACATTGATCAACCCTTTATCACAGCAGGGTAACTAAATCTGCTGTCACCAAATCTATCACACAGCCACTTGATTAAACTCATGTAATTTGCTGGGATGGATGCAGGAGTTGAGCTGTCATCAGCAGCTGTGGACAGAGGCAGATAAGGCACATTGAAACTATAAGAGCTTCCAGCTGAAAATTTCACTTTGCTTTTCAAAGGAGGAGGCTGTTCCACTGTTGTTCTCCATATTAATAGCAAGAATTGTTGTCTCCTTGTGGTTTGTAAATCACTAATATAACACAGCAGAGACACTACCAGCTTCAATTGGCCCTATTCAGTTATTGAATCAGCTGGGAGAAAGGGGTGGTGATTTTATTTGAAAGTAAAGGAGAGGGTGGGGAGTTGAAGGTGAGGGAGAACTCCTGGAGGGTGATGGGGCTGGGCAATGGAACCTGAATGGAGGAAGGTGATGTTCCCTCTCAGCAGCAGAGGAGGCTTTCCTGCAGCAAAGCCCACACAGAGTGAGCAGTTCTTTATTTTGCTGCTCAGTGTTGAAGAATGAGCCTGTGCACGGATGGGGCAGCCTTAGGATGTGACTGTGAGTCTCTCCTACCTTAGCAAAATGTGACTCTTCTCCTAAGTGGGAAAGAGTTGCTTGGAATAGGAGGAAGTGGGTCCCAGTTGGAGCTGGGAGGTGAACAGGCAGGGCTGGGCTGGGCTCAGCCGGGGAAGCCCAGCTGGGGCTGTCACCCACAAAGGTTCCCCTGGCTCTGCACTGAGCTGACCTTGCTGCAGCTTTGCAGCTCCTCTCTCGTGCAACACATCTGATTCCTGGCTTATGAGCCCTGCTCTGACTGTAAATCCCTACTGGTGTTTATCATAGGAGTCCAAGTTGCTTTACTTGTTAACAAATCACTGACTATCAGAGGACCAAGCATTAAACTAGATGATGATTCTGCTGTACGTGCTTTGGGAAAATGGAAGGCAGATTTTTAATATTTCACTATTCTCCCACTGAAATACCATTTCTAATTGGTCAGTGTTGCCTGGCTTTTGAGCACCTTGTCACACACCAAGCTGAACTCTCAGAGGAAACCCCAACCTAGGTCGTTTATAAGCTTCAGTTTGCCCACTTGGAAAAAGCAGTGTATGGACATGGCCATTAATGTACTGTAATAAGCATAAACACTGAGTCAAGGTGCTTTGATTCTGGCACAGAATTTAAGGAGCAGATGCAAATGTCTTGGTGTAGGATTGTACATCAATTCAAAAGATAATGCAAGAGAGTTAAGCAGCTTTTGGTTAAAATTTTGTGCAGCTGAGTTTTTGTAGGATAATACAATTGGTCATATTTGTGAGGGATTTATAGGGTGGGAGTCACCATAGCAATGGCTAGAAAACAGCTCAGCCTTAGTAAAGACTTTCTCATTAGATTGTTGGGAAGAAATATGTCTAAAGCATTGTGCCTGGTACAAGGAAAGGGAAGTTCAGAGGTTATGAAAATATCAGGATCCAAACTGCATCTTTGTGCCTATGAGAACTATCAGCTAAAGCATTTAACTCTTCTCTAACTTCAGAGAAGTGGGCTCTCCTGCTTTGTTAATAAAAAGGTATTTCTGCTGTACCTCTCATCTGTGGTTTTTCTCAACATTCCCCATGTTAAGCTTCAGCTGCAGTTGGTTTGATGTTTTCTAATCACATTGCACTCCTGAGATTATTGAATGGGATAGAAAAGAGCTAAGGTGCTGAAAGATCTATGTGAACTCAGGGACAAGTTTGGGTAATAGCAATTAGAAATAAGTATCCGTTAGGTTATTGAAATATTTTGTAAAGAACTCAGACAATATGTACTAAATAGACCCACATTTCTGCACTGTTTAAATGAGATAATAGATCTGGGGCAGTCTGGTCAGCTCACACCATCTTTCTTTACTGATGGACAATGCCACGTTACTGAATAAAATCCCATCTCCCATGTGTTCCTCCAAGCAGGATAAAGATATTATAGAAAATGACCTAATGATATGATTTTAGCAATAGCTAGGTAAATTACAGCAGTGAAATATTTCTGATGGTTTCTTTAATTCTCTTTGTATGTCAGAGAAGTTCATAGTAGCTCAAGGGTACTTTTCTAATTGGTTTTCATGAAGTTAAAATATGATTAGGTTTTGCAGCTTTGCTATAGAAAATAGATATTTCATTTCTTTCATTTACTAAATGTTGTTGTTGCATACACATTGTATGGCAGCATTCTCCATAGTTGGGAAACTTTGTGGTATTGAAAGATTTTTTTAAATTAGTCTCTTTTTTTAAAATTTGTTTAGCATTATCTCATATTTTTTGAGAGTAAACACAAAATATTTGTGACTTTGAGTAATAAGCTTAGGATTCTCCCCAGCCTAAAAGGGGCTTGTGAAATAAAACATGAACAGGTGATAAAAGCTGGGTGTTGGTAATCTTGTTTTTTATGCTGGAGCTCCACCAAAATGCTTGCCAGTGCTTTTCCAAGGTTTTGTTGTCCCTCTGAGGGGTTTGTGGCACCGCAGGGCATAACTGGATATCAGTTTTCCCTCTGGGGTGTCCAGCTCCTGTCCCCTGTGGAGCAGGGAGGGGACACTGCTCGGAGCAGGCACTGCAGCTGTGCAGCCCCTTGGCTTAGTGCTGTTCTGTCACAATTCTCTGGTTATGGATGTCTTGGAGAGCACCAGAGGACAGGATGCCAGGTACAGCACCTCTTATTGCTGCTTTCTGTCTGGAAAATCAATTGTGATTATTTATTTTTTTTTTTTTTAGATTTGTAGAAGGACAAAATGGGCCATGCAATCACTCCTGCAGGCTTTGGTGTTCTTTCAGCTATTTTTGGGTCTGTGCCCTTCTCCTCTGCCAGGAGCAGAGGAAATGTCTGTCCAAAACTTTAAGCCATGAGCTGATGGAAATGAAGATATTCCTGGGAGAGATTAAGGTCATGACTTTCAAGGAAGGAGGAGCCTTTAAAAAATCTGGGAAAGACAAGAGTGTCAGGATATGTATTTGTAGGTCAGGGGAAGGTAGGAATGGGACACTCTTCACAGATGAAATGTGTTGGGTACTTATCCCTCAGCACTTTGAGTGTTTAGAACACCATAAGATTCCCAATTTTAGCACAACAGAGCTATGGCTCCATTTGGAGAACCAAATGGTGCTTAGGGGAAACAAGTTTTGTAGGCAGTTTCTAGGATTACAATTAATTAGTGGGAAAGACATGGCTGTGGTATGTGGACCACTCATTGCCATATTAGTGAAAAAATACCAGCTCCAACATGTACTCTACAAAACCCTGGTGTAATTAGGACTTAATGGATTTTCTCATTTGAATTATTTGTTACTAACTTTCTTGATCTCCTTATTTAGTCCAACCATTTATTATAGGCAAGGTCTAAGGCAGAACTGAGGTGGTGGGTTTGCTGCATAAATGTCTATCTGCCTATGTACAAGAAGATGAATGTGTTGTGAATGCAGTTACTTTCCTTTGTGTGTCAGCAGTTTTATCATCAAATCACTTGCCAACTAGAGACTACAGAAACTTAAGGGAAATTCTGAGCCAAAGAGTAAAAGGCATCAGAGGGAGTAATCTTAAACATCATCAGGTTTTGATTCAAGAACTATCAAATTTCTCATTGTTGTGATTGTGTTTTGTGGCATTTAGGTTTAGAATTTTCTTCTGCTGCACTGTCTTGATAGACTCTAGTAGCTTTTGTAGAGTTTGACTACTTAGTGTGGCTGTATAAAATGAACTAAACTGCCTGAGAAACAAACAGCTGCAAGGAGATGTTCTGAACAGGAGTCACTTTTTGCCTAGGAGTTTATGGGATTTTTTAGTGCCTTTTTCATACTTGGGGGGAAGGGATCTTACTGGTTCTGTTTGTTTTTCCTTTTCCACACATAAAACAAAAAATACGCTCAACCTGACAG
The DNA here is from genome assembly GCA_013400495.1 of Nicator chloris. Taxonomy (NCBI): domain Eukaryota; kingdom Metazoa; phylum Chordata; class Aves; order Passeriformes; family Pycnonotidae; genus Nicator; species Nicator chloris. Next base: position 19,389 of record WAAE01013207.1, read on the forward strand.
CGAGGTGCAGTCCTGAAGGACTTGTCAGTGTCTGCTGTATTTGGGGAACATAAGGTGCTGTGTAGAGCAATGCCCTGCTTTGCTGGGAACCCGTTTGCCTGCCTGCCGCTCTGCAGTTGAGTCATCTGTTCTGTTCCGCAGTTTTCCAGTCCTGAAAGGAGGATGTTTGTGTACTTACCCTGCTTTACTGCAGCGGGGCCTCGACACTGCAGTGAGAAAGTGGGGGAGACAGATGGTGCCCGCCCTGCAGAGCTCACAGTCTGCTTCTGAGCCTGCACGCGGCTTCCCAGAACGCTCCAGAGAATTCCTTGGTCCCACTGGGGGCGGGAAGGGTGTCCCGGCAGCGGGGTGTCCCGCCAGCGGAGTGACCTGCAGGAGTGTCCCGGCGGCGGGGTGTCCCGGCGGCGGGGTGTCCCGGCGGCGGGGTGTCCCGGCGGCGGGGTGTCCCGGCGGCGGGGTGTCCCGGCGGCGGGGTGTCCCGCCAGCGGGGTGTCCCGGCAGCGGGGTGTCCCCCAGCGGGGTGTCTCCCAGAGGGGTGTCCCCCAGCGGGGTGTCCCGGCAGCGGAGTGACCTGCAGGGGTGTCCTGCCAGCAGCTCCGTGTTCCTGGCCGGGGACAGGCGGCTGTGGGCTCAGCTGCCTTGCCTGGCTGGAGCTGGGCCACAAGAGCAGCTGCCCCAGCTCCTGCTCCTGCTCTCAGCTGTGCCCCCCTCGGCAGCAGCACCCTGACCACCTGGGGACAGCTTGTGTCCCTTGTGTCCCCCAGGCCACCCTGGGGAGGAGGGCAGGGGTTGGCCTCAATGCCTGCTTTCAGCAGGAATCAGTTGCTCTGGACCTTACAGTCATTCAGCTTGAGGGTATTTAAGCTTTCCTAGTCTAACTAGTCCATAATATCAAACCAGAAATGTTTATTTCTCCTTTATGCATTACCACATGTCTATTTGAAGCTATAGGGAACCAGACCTCTTTTGGCGTGATGAACCAGGGTATTCACATGCCACAAGAGCAGGAGGGGACAGCAGGGCTTGCTCTTCACTTCCTCTGAACAAAACGTTTTGCTCTCCATCCTGTCTCTTAGAAGAACATAGTGACCATGTCAAAGAAACTATTTGTTTTGTCATCATATCATGATTAATTTGTTTTGTTGTTTGTGGAAAAGAAAAATACTGCCTTGGCTTGGGCTAGATGTTCACATCCTGTACTGAGTTTTCACCTATGACAGATGTTTCAGATGGTGCCAGACTTTAGTTCCCCTGCTTTGCTTTTAATTGCTAACAGTCTCCTACAGAAACAGTTAACAAAAATTTAAAACTCCAGAAGCCTCCAGAAGCAATGCAATGCTAAATGAATGGAACAGTCTGTTACTTGCTTAATTAGTTATGTTAAACAACTTGAGCTTTGGTGTTAACAAATTCACTTAATAGTAGTAAATAATGAGGATTATAATTGAAATTGTGACCTTTTGCCCCTTGCAGAGTTACTAAATTGTGCCAAGTTTGCGTCACACCTGCTAAATCAGGGCTGATCAATGACAGGCAATGGCTGGACATAATAATGTTTTTGTACCTCCTAGAAACTCTAGAGGAAGGAAATCCAGTTCAAACACACTCTGAGGATCTGGGTAGTAATGTGAACCTTCTCTGCCATGGAAAGTGACTGCAAAAGTAGGGAAGTGCTGGTACATGTTGCCCGTGCAAATACAGAATGGCCAAGAATGCTAATTCTGAACCCAAACTGGTTACAGCACAAAATCAGGAGCTCTTCCTGAGCAAAGAGGAGTGGGGGACGTGTGGAACTTAGATTTGTTGCCAGTGTTTTCTGAAACTTGGTTGAAAAGACTAAACTGAGAAAGCTGTAAAGACTCTGGAAAACCTTGGAAGAAGTCAGAATCTTCATTATGCAGTGGAACAAATGTATGCTCATAGCACATCAGGAATAAAAACTGATGGGTTTAGAAAGATGGCTGTTCCAAGCTCTTCCAGGCCTGTACAGTACTGGCTTCACATTTTGCACCTTTTCTGCTGAGATCAAGGAGTGCATTTCTTCTTTAGAGATCTAGTGACATTAAGGACATGTATTCATCCCCAGCATAAAAATGTCAAGGCAAAATATGATAATACTGGTTTACAGGGGTCCGAAATGTATTTATAAGTAATTTGCATGGAAAGATTTCATTTGGATATATATGTTCTGATAAATGAGGAGAAAACTTTGCCCGTAGTTTCCCTTCCTTCCTCCCTCTTTTATCCTTACAGCTGTAGTGCACACTACCTCTCATGCAGCATAATTTTGCTGTTGCCCACCTTCCCTGTGATGTTGCTTTGGTTTCTGTCTAAACAAAAGGCAAGTGTGCCCAAATGTGGAGGATGAAAAGGGAAGAAAAACCAACCCAAGCTTAGTTTCCTAAGGTAGCTGCTAATTGCAAGTTTCCCAAGAGCTGCTTTGTGGGATGGAGCAGGGTGAAGCAAGTTCCCTGTGTCTCAGAGCTCTGTGCCACAGGACTGTTTCCAGCCCTGTGGGGAGTGCAGAAAGGGAGTGAGGGAGAATGTCACTGCTCAGGAGTATTGGGCTGCTCAGAGCAGAGACCTCCCCAAGAAGAACCTGAACTGGGAGCCAGGCCCTGCCATGGGAGGGTCAGCACTGCTCCTGTGAAGAGTATCAGCTCTCCTGCAGCCATTGCTAGAGTTACAAGCTGCAGGAATCTTCTCTGCTGTAATTAATTTGGGAAAATTATCTCCCTGTGATAAAAGCAGGACCACCAGGCACACACCTAAATAGGTTTAGGTTGTTTCTCTTACACGAAAACCACTGAGATTGCTGCAGCAGACAGCAGTGGGTGTAGAGCTGTGTTAGTGGGAGCCTCAAGCAATAGGAGCAGCTACAGTCACAATCATTTGGTTTCATTCAGAGCCTCAAGTTTCCCATATTCCCCAATTTTTAATAAAATCTAAATCATTAGAAAAACCCTAGCAAAACGCCACTGCCACAAAAAACCCCTGAAACCAAAAAAACCCCAATGCCCCCACAACCCCCCAAAAATAACAACAAGAAAAACAAACAAACAAAAACCCCTGAAAACCAAAAAAGCCCAAACCAACCAACCAAAATCCCTGTTGACCTTGGATGTCTCTGACAGAATCTGCATAATATATCCTGGATGTGAGGCACTTACTTTTGGGAAGCAGTGGACAAAGCCCAGGAAAGATTGATAATTCTTGCTACGAAAAAGACTTTGAGAAAGATGTTATGAAACCTTTCATGGCAGTTGCAGACTGGGGGCATGCTGGAGCTCCTTCTAGTTTACTTAAGTGCCTCAGGCAGAAATTTGTTTGCCTGCAGAACCGAACATTAGAGAAAGAAGCTATAAGCTATCCACCAGCAATATATGAAGCACTAGGAATGAATATGTCAAACCTGACTTGTAATGAATCTACTGTGGAGCCTATGATATCTCTTTAGATATGCTTGGTCTTGTCTGAGATAGGAATAAACTTTCTGATGAGTATAATGAATGCCTGTGAATAAGGGAAGGCCTCAAGTTGCACAGGAATGCAGTGACAAGAAATAAATAGCTGTTGCAGTCTGGTGAGATTTAACAGCTTAAGATGCAATCAGCAATTGTGTGTTGCTGGAGCTGGTATCTGTGCACATCAAACCAGGATCCCAGGAGCAATCCCAGAACAGAGACAGAAGCCAATGGAATTGATTATCCATTTTTAAGTCTGAGCATAGGAGCCCCAATTTTTATCCCGGGACCCCACTGTGGTGGGTTCTATTTAAATGCAAAACCTAAAGAGGTTTTCTTCTGAAAAGATCATTATGTTTGTGTTGTGAATGAGACAGATCCAGTTTGTGCTGCAGTATGAATGCATTGATGATTTATTTAACACTTACACTGATTGCAAACAGGTTGAGCCCCACTTTTACATGCAGCTGAAAAACACAGAATGAGGGTTAATGCTGTCTAAAAGGTGTGGTAAGAATGCAAGAAAAGCAAACAGGATGGATGAACAGCAGAAAGAAGCAGTGCAGGCACTTGGGGAGGTTTTCATGTTGCTGTGTTTTTAAGAAAGGTTTGGGCTTTGCACCCTGAGCTCATGGGAGCAGTTTGTGCAGACCAGCTGGTGAAAGCTGCTGTAAAACTATAATTTCTTGTTCACAAATTGTTGTGACCTTCATATTGCACCTAATGAAGGTTATTGGTATTGATGTGTGCAAAGCCAGGCATAAAACTTGGACCAGTTCTTGTCAGGAGAAGCTGGAAATGAATTATTAGAAAATTGCTTAGAAGGAAAGCAAGAAGTCTAAACCCCATATTACTGTTCCTATAAAATATTGTCATTTCCCCCAGGCAAGATACCAAGGTATAGAACCACAGTATTATAACATCTATAAACATTTAGAATAAATCAAATATTCTCCTTTTGGTCTGCTTTAGGTTGCTTTATAATTAACTAATGTGCTTTTCTGAAACCAGTTCTATATTGTCCTGGTGGCTTTGGCTAAAAAATGAGATCACCAACTTAATGACTGCCTAACCACAAGGACCTTTAATGATCTTTTAGGAAGCTCTGCATTACCTTGGACTGAAATAATTTGTTTCTGCACAGAAACACTTAAACACACTACAGAACTTTCATATTATATAAGAATCATGATAATGAAATTCCACATACAAGTATTCATTTCTGTGTTGTCGATACTCCACGAGAGTTTCAGGAACAGGTTGTTTTGTTTTGTTTTGTTTTTTGTAATTTCTTTTTAAGTACCTGGTTTAGCAATGTACTGAGAAAGCATTTAAGTCCCACTGAGGTGGATGCTGAAGCTCCATAAATGTGATCTATGTCAGCTGAGGAATTGTCCCTGTGGCACTTAAGGTATAGTTACCTGCTTTCCTGAATTGAGACCACAGAGAACTGCATCACATTAAGGTGGTTAAGAGTGCATAAAATATTTCAAGGGGGTTAAAGTGAAGGTAGGCTTGGTGATGGCTGTTCTTAATAATTTAGGGAAAAAATAGAAGCAACATAAACACAGAAACAGACTGCCTTCAGAGATAAAACCTTTTTAATAATTAAACTTTTATCACAGGAGATGTTTGGTATCATTAGTGAATCTTTTCTCTCCACTGAAGGAATTCAGTGGTCTATAAAGCAATTACAATTCAGAATCATCATTTCATTTAATAGCCTGCAGCATTGTTCTTGGGGTTTGTGCACTCTGGACAGTGTACTTTTAATTAACTCATGTAGTACCTTATTGGGTTTTGTTATAGAGAAGCTAGAGGTCACCAAGTGCAGCCCATTCTACTATAATGTGGGGGGGTTTTTGTTTAATTATACCTATCCTGCCTTGTTTTCTCCACTAAAACTGGATCCTGACAGCAGTTAATTTATTATATTTTGGTCACTGAGTGTTTTTATGTGGTAGATGTTAATGCAGAGATCTTTTGAGGGGGGAAAAACAACCTAGTCTTGTAACTGACAACCACAAAAATGTTACTTTCATGAGGTTTTTGGAGAGTAAACTTGATTAGATCTTAATATTTCAATGAATTGTGAGAAGTGAAAGCTTGTTTCTTGGGTTACTAGAAAAGGGATGTTTCCTGATGCCTGTTTGGATTTCAGGTGTGCCCTGCCTTCCTTCTCTGTCCTCAGAAGAATGATGTGCAATGACAGGGACCACCAGGCTTTCCTGTGCACCCTTCTCATGCCCATGCATCTGATTTCAGCTCATATTATTTGGAATTCCTGGATGCTTTTGGCTGAGAAAATTTCCAGGAACTACCCAGAAAAAGCAGAATTTTAAAGTTTGACCTGCTCTCTTTAGGAAGCAAACAGCATGCCATATGTAGGAGCTTTGTGTGGTGTAAATTTACAAGAGGAGGTTACTTCAGAAGTGGCTTACAAATAATATTGAGCAGTGAATAGAATGAGGAGCTTCCTTTTGAGCAATTCTCCATGTTCTGAGGGTGGTTGGTTGCTGAAGGTGGCAGGAATGTTCAGGAGATGTGTCTGTGATCCTGCCAACAAACCTCTTCATCCTGTGAAAATTTTGATAAGAACTGAGATTAATTATTTCAGTCTAAAATAATTTAACTTCTATTCTAAAATAATCATGAAGCAGAATCTGGCAGGAAAAGTAATGCCTTTACTCTTAACAGTCCTGTAAGGCTCTGCTAACTATTCTTTAAACAATGAATTCCTTTTCATGTCTGTTGAACAGCCACAGCCAGTTGTCTGCATGATTTATGGACTGCTTGCCTGACAATTCTGGGGTAGTTAGTTGGTCTCATACACGGTTGTACCATTTTGTGAATATATTATCAGTTGCTGAAGTCTCTGTTCTCTTTGGATTTTAATGTTGTGAAGTTTCTGAAAGGACAAGGAGGAATGAGATGCTGGAGGAAGTCAGAGAGCAGCGTTGTCAAAACTGTCAGGCTGACACAGTTCTATTTCCAACAGCAGCTTAGCTTGCTTAGGTGTCAGGAGACAAATAGGTTTCTGAAATCAGGTTCCTGAGCACCTAAATCATTCTTGACAGCGTTTAAAACTTCTGCATGTTGAATGCACTTGTTTAAGTTCCCCCCTTCTTGAATTTGGAGTAAGTTTAGTTCTTTGAACTAATCCATATCAAATCTTTGACTTCAATAGAACTTTTTTTTTGTTTAGTTAGATATGTAAGCAAACATTATGAAGAGCGAAGTCTAAGAGGCCATGTGCAGCACAGAAATGGTTTCTTTGGCTGTGAGGTTACCTCATCAGTTTTCATAAATTCCAGTTAATACAGATATTGCAATGTCTGAAGCACTCTCTGTTTGCTGAGCTGGCTTCTATTGAGTACAGCAGGAAGGTTCATAATCTCTCCTGTCTCGGGGCAGGAGGATGACCACTGTTTGATGTGCTCAATGGCCTCTGGTATCTGTGAGCTGCGGGTTACTCCCAGCACAGACACCCTCCCCAAGCTCTCAGGAGTGCACTGGACCTGGTACAGCCCCTTCCAAGCACAGCATGAGTGTCACCCTTAGAACAGCCCTGAGAATCCTGCAGCTACTTTTGCTCTGCAAACAGTCCTGACTGTGTTGGTTCAGTGGCAGTTCTGTGCAGGGTCCCTTGGGTGGCTGTCCTGCACCCTTCCTCGCCTGCTGGAGTACAGCAGGGGCTAATGTACACACACAGGGAACAGAATTAATAGGAGCTGAGATAGAACTACTCCTTAATGTAGAAGTGGGTATTAGAATGGAGATTATTCCTTGCTGATATAGTCAATAAAATTCTTTATAGAAGTGGCTGAAGGAGGAGTAGGAAATTATGGCGAGCACAGAGCTGCAGTGCTATGGCTCAACATTTAAAATAAGAGTCAACAATACATAAACTACTATGGCAGTGCAGTGCATTCTGCACCATAAAAACATTTGAAAGACTTATTTATACCCAGGTTGACTGAGCTAATGTTTTTGCCTAATATGAGTAGCATGACTTTTCAACTGTTTGTATTCAATATTCTGCAATAAGAGTTGCATTTATCTTGAAAACCATGAAGTGAGCAGGCTTATTCCTGGCATAACTGGGCACTTGCTGCTGAAGGTGTTTGAAGCCCTTGGTATTGTCCACTGTTGGTTCTGGTATCCCAGGGGTGCCTGGAGGATCTGAAGGCAGCTGTGCCCTGCCAGGACAGGAGTCCTGCTCCCTGGGGCAGCACTGGAGGGCTTGGCATCCACGGCCCATCAGCACCATCCTCCAGCCTCACCACGAGAGTGCTGCTGGCACCCCCAAAGTTCTGTCTGGTCAGTGTCCTCATGGAAAGTGAGGCTGGGAGTGCAGGCTGGGGAGAGGAAAGAGGCAAAGCAGAGAAAGGAAGAGCCCATTTGTTTGTTATCTTATGTGTGTAATTCGTGTTGAATGCCTTGCTCTCTCTCTGCCCGTGCTGGGTGGCAATAAGGAAAACACTTTGGTGGTTGTGTAGCACAGTAGTTAAAATTTTACTGCTGAAAAGATAAAACTGGGCTGCACACCTCCTGTTAAACTTTAGTCTTGCCTTTAAGCCTTTCAGCTGATGTCAGACCTCAGGATGGTTCTATATAATCAAAAGATTTTTCCAAGGAAAAAAAATCTCTTCCCTATTGAGGATGAAATTGTGACTCTTTCCATTCTACAGCCTGGTGCAAGCATGCAGATTGCTGGAACAAGCATTTCACTGTCAGTGTAAAGGGACACAGGTAGGAGTTCAGGGCTGCATTCAGGACAGAGCCATGCAGCTCACAAACTGCCAGAGCAGGGCCTAACTTGATTTAAGGGTGGCCTTGTCTAAGGAAATAACTTGGGCAGTTTGTTAAATTCTGTCCTGCTTTACAACTAATTGAAAAAATGTGCACACTACACTTTCTGAGGGTTTTCCTGCTCTCTTGGGAAGGAATTGGGGTCTTGTGGTAGCTTAATTTCACATACATAGGCCCATGTTATCACAGGTCATTCAATTTAAAAGACAAGTCTATATTTTTTGGATTTCCCCCCCCCCCAAAAAATAACACTTTTCATCTTCAGTGTCTTGAAAATATTGGATCAAAATGCTGACAGAAGCAGGAAAAAGTAGACTGTATCTAAATTTACATACTGTTTTGTTCCAGAAGCTATGTTATTCTCACTATTCTCATTTCATTGTCATTCTTCAAAGCATCATAACTCATTGCTTAGTCAGCACAAGTCATGTGGTATCAGTAGTGTCTTCCTTGTATTTTTATGCAGTAATTTACCCATTGAGTTACTCCTAATTTACCCAAATGAATTGCAATCAATGCAAGTGGTAAAGCTGACATTTGATGTATAGTTCAAAGTTTAGGTTTTGTCAGAGTATTTTTCACAAGGCCTCAAATGGCCACAGGGTAGGAAGAAGTGAGAGTCATACACCTGAAGAAAACCCAACTTGCTTTTGAACCCTTGTCAGTGCTTGTGGTGAAGGGTTCCCTGTGTGTGTGAGGTCCTGCCTGTGGGACATCAGCAGGGGCTGTGCCTGGGTGTCCCTTCCCAGTGCCCTGGGTGGGCTGGATCTGACCCTGCCAGGGCCACAGGAAGGGATCTGAACAAAGGCTGCCAGGGAACATTCTCCTGCTGGGGGAGCAGCACCAAGGCTGAGTCTCTTGAATTGTCCGAGGGAAAACTCTAGTGTGAGGTGATGACTTTTTGGGGGAAAATGCATTTAAGAAAGAAAGGAGGAGGAAAAGACTTATTTCACCCTTGATGAACCATCCTATCTGAATGACTGTGGAAGTTTTGAACATCTGTGATGTATGATCACACCTCCATGCTGAGGTGTGAAAGGATAATTCACCCCCTCTCCCTCTGGGAAGGCAATGGGGGTCCCAAGGAAACCCCAGCTCCAGGACTGGAGGCTGGTGGAACCAAGGACATGGGCACAAGCTGGGTGTCATTTTTCTGCAAGGTGAGTGGCATTTCCCTCCAGCCCTGCCAGTGCTGCTCTCCTGGGTTACAACAGATCTCCTGCCAGGGCAGGAGACTGCTCTGATGTTTTCTTCTGTAAAAACATCTTCTGATGGTGCACTTCATCTAAACTGAAAGTGAACTCCTCAGGTCTGACTGAAGCATAAAACATTCTGGTCAATTTTTGTCTTGTTTCAGGCATTTATGTCATGTATTCCCCTGGTTAGGTGTCTAGAAAGGATCGACTGATGAACTCAGGGACTCTTCAGAACTAATAGGACTGAGATTAATCACCTATAACTAGCTGTTAGAAGAGAGTGACTTGTTAAATTGCTCTATCATGTAATCTTAAGTAAAAGTTATTATTTTGAGCAAAATGAAAGTAGTCTGAGACCATGGGAAAGTTTTTCAAAGCTATCAAAGTGAAGGACAAACTTAAAATGAAAATCTATTTGGGAAAAGAAAAAAAAGACCAAGGATGAGTTGGATGTGAAATAGAGTGGCTGTTTGATCTGAAGTTTAATATTTCCAAACAATGATCTACACACAATGACTGTTGTGATCAAGTAGAGTTGTAGCTATGCAAGACTTTGAGTCTTCTCTTTTAATAGATATAGAACTGGTAAAAAAAAATGTTGGAAAGCATGACAGGAGTTTTAAAGGTAATATTTTTGAACATGGTATTGTAGAATGAAATGTTTTTGTGAGTAGTGACCTCTAGATCTTCTCTGTCAGAATATTACAGCTATATCAATTTTTTCCTTTGAGCTTTTGTCACTCTGGTTTTAGACATTGCTCACCTAAAATATTCCAGGTAAGAAAAGGAAGGTGTTTGGTTTACATTCTCTCCTTGCCCATCATCACCCACAGCTGCTGCAGTTTGGCAAAGAACAGTGAGCTTATTAACAATGTTCCTTCTTATTGTGCTTGATGTGTCTAATGATAAATGCTGCTTCAGCCTCAAGTGATTTAATTCATGGTCTTTGTTACGCCTGGTATATCCTAAAGAAGAAAGAAGTGTGCAGTAAACAATAAAGGCCAGTGAATGAGGAGGCTCAAATGGTTTGCCAGACTAGGTTTTAACCTTTGTGGTATTGAGAATTTTAGTAAAGAATGTTAGAAAAAGGATATCCTGTTTCTCCTGTTTAGAAATCTTTCCAGATCTGGGATGGGGGGTTATTTTCAAGACTGAATATGATTTGTGCTGTGTTATTCCAGGGGTCAGAGTTCAACATTCTTTATTAGCCAAATTTTCTATTGACCTCAAAGAGAGCTTTGTAGGGGAAAGGACTGTGGGATTCAGCTCACAGTGGTTTCTGTTCTTTTTTAATAAGGAAAAGTCTTGGCTGGCTAAAAACTGCATTCCAATGAAATACTGGTCCATCATTTGCAGAGTAAATGTACTGTTTAATATTAAAGAAATGATTCAGTCTTTCAATGGCAAAGTTCTTTCAGATTATTAAAGTAGCATTATAATTTCTGTTCTACTGGTGTCACAAATGAAATTCTGCAGGATGGTCGTGACCAATTAGCAGTAGGTTGAGCCTTGAAGAGGATCATTTTAATCACTTCTTTCTATCCAGGGCTCAGTTTTTCAGTGTTGAATGAAAGTTTGACACTCAGTAAATTATCAAATCACTGAGTATTTCTCAGCCTTTTTTTCTTTTAAACACTGCTAAGCAGGGTTCTTATCAGTAGTAAGGTCTTGTCCTGATGTCCTAATATAGTGTTCATTTCTTACATGTGGTTTTTCTTCTCTGTGTGATGCATAGTGACACAAATAGGTGGTTTCAGCTAGGCAGGGACCCAGTGACATTTGGGGAAGATGCTCTTTTAGAACAGGTTTGTAGTCTAAGTTGGAATACCTCTCTGCACACTGAAGGTTAATCAGCTAGAAAGGAGAAGAGGGGGTTAATGAAGGTAAACTGGTAGCTGACAAACATTTATTATTAGGAAATGGTAATTATTTGATATTCTAACAATGGGCTTCTCTCTTCTAGCAGTTTTTTCCACATACTTCCATGTGTTACCATCCTCATTTAAAAAAGCTGCTTTTCTACAAGTTTACATCATAATTAGTAACAAATGTAGTGTCATAGATCATTCTAAGTATCAGAATATGACAAGAAAAACGGGGTTGAAAGTACTTGTAAGAGCTGAAAATACTATTTAAGTTCAGAAGAAAGGGTTTGACTGATGTTCAGAGCTGTTTGCAGGGGAAGAAAGGCTATTCATCTTGGTTTCTGGATCCAGAAATTAGCCAGGCTCCCTCCTCTTACAGCTGTGACAAATGTTTCTTACAGCAACGCTAGTGGGAATAACCTATTTACAGATAATGTGAAAAATGAAAGATGATAAATCACCTCTTGATAGTGGAACTAGAGAAATTTTAAGCCAAAAAATGAAAATGCCTATTTATGATGGTTCCAAGGACGCTTTTAATAGCTGTCTGTTCCACTTTCCCCCTGCTGTCGAGTGAACACAGTGCTATAAAAACACAGGGGGTTTTTTGGGATAGAAGTGTCACTCAGAATTAAGAGATTTCTGCATGGTTATGCACACTCATGGTTCTGTGGCTGGCTGGTGGCTGGAGCCTTCATTTCCTGGCGCCTCGATCCTTTGAGTGCTGCACTGTCTGACCAGCCATGTGCCCATTTCCCTCTCTGCATTCAAGTGCTTCCTCTTTTCCCCTGTTGATACTGCATTGCTCTCTTTTATGGAATTGTTAAAAACGCTGCAACTATGAGAAACTTGTTGTTACTGTGGTTAAAATTCACTGTGAACATAAACACGATCTCAGAGCAGAAGGTTTTTCGGGAGGGCCAGTCAAAGCTCACCTGCAGTGGGTAACCTTGGCTGTGTCCCTCCCTGAGGTGTGATGACAGCCTCCTGTTCCTCCCTGCCCTGGGAGAGCAGCATCCGAGGCGTCTGCAGAAGCATGAAATGGCCTGTGCGTGCAGCTGCTCGGGCTGCCACTTCCACTCTGCACTTCTCCTCTTTTCCTGGGCTCTTTGCTGTGGTAGATTGCCTGCAAGGCTTCATTCTGACTCTGGGCCTTCAGCCAAAATAAAAGCCAGAGACACATCAAAGCACTTGCTTAGAGGATCACCAAATATTACTTTTAAATAGAACAGAAAGAAGTGTTTCTTCTGAAAGCCTAGGCTGGGCATGGAAAATACTTTGTAAAGGAGAAATTTGGAAATCCTGGGAAAAAGTAATAGTGTTGGAGAAATACATGTGGTTGCCAAGCTTAAAAAAGGACGTTTTGGGAGCAGTATGCTTCAGAAAGGCCTTCAGCCACTACAACTAGATTAATAGAAATGATAACTGCAAAAGGATTTTGTGAATAATCCAAAACCCGTGGCATTGACAATAAAGCTTGTGAAGTGCAAGCAAGAGATTACTTTGTAGAGCCTGACTGAGAACCCATTTGAACTTGGAGCAGTGAGTTCCCCAAAGAGTTCACGTCACAGCAATTAAAGGGAAATATAAATATGTTTATATACTATAAAATATCTGCAATTACTTGTCTTTGTCATTTCAAAATAAATTTCCAGGACCCTGCTGAGGAAGCCTGGCTGGCTACAGGTGATATTACCCTGGGTAGGCAAAGGAGGGGCTGAGTTTCAGAGGCTCTGGTGTCAGCCAACACTTGAGCTGTGGACTGGCTGGTTTGTTCAGTGTTGCTAAGTTGGTGTCAGGCAGCAAACTGAGATCTGTCAGACTTCTTAGCTCCGAGGGGTTACTGAGCAGCACAGAAGAAAAAATTGTGTCTCAATGCTGAGCAAGAGACAAATCCCACTGATGTGCCCCTGCTATGTAATTGGAGTTTTACCAAGCTCAGGACCTGCTCCCTCAAGAGTAGGTGTGAATTACATCCTCAAAAATGTTCCAAAATTATCTGCCCACTGCTGAGCTCCTGTCCCCTTGGCTGGTGTCTGTATTGAGCTGTCCTGTCACTGCTGTGATCCAGCTCCTGTCCCCTTGGCTGGTGTCTGTGTTGAGCTGTCCTGTCACTGCTGTGATCCAGCTCCTGTCCCCTTGGCCGGTGTCTGTATTGAGCTGTCCTGTCACTGCTGTGATCCAGCTCCTGTCCCCTTGGCTGGTGTCTGTGTTGAGCTGTCCTGTCACTGCTGTGATCCAGCTCCTCTGTGTGCCCAGCACCGCCGGATCGAACCGTGCACACAAATCCTCAGGCAGATGGGGAGCAAGAGCAAATACTGGAGGTTGTGGGCATCAGTCTTGGATCTTAACTTGCCTAAATATTTGTGAAACACTTTTTCTAATTATCTTCCTAGTGCTGATAAAAATATAACAGGCTCCTGAAGATACGTAGCAGATAGTTTTAGATATCTGCAGACTCTGCTCATTCTTTTCTTTTGTTCATCTGTCTGTTCATAAAAATTGCTCTTCTCTGTCAATTTTTTTCAGAGGTTTCCATTTCATTTCTAAATTTTAATATTTATTTGCTTTCTCCTCTGGAGAGTACAGAGCCCCTGATATCTTAAACTGGCACACTTTGATGTGTGAAAGGAAGCACTTTTCTGCAGTATTAACAGCACTGAGGGGGATTTAGCACTATGTAGCAGTACAATACAGAGAAATAATCTTCCCCAAGACACAGAGGCTCGTTTTGTATAGGGTGCTCTTTCATATTGAACTATTACTACTGAACCCCAGAATAAGCAGCTTTTACCTGCTAATATGTAACTTCAGAGAATCTGAGATTGAATTGAAGGGAAACTACACTTAATTTATACAGTTCATGTTTATTCACCATATTTCTTTGAAGGCAGGTTTTAAACATGATAATACAAAAATGTTTGCTTTTCGACATTTGCTATGAATTAAAGTCTCTGCTGTGGCCTCAGAGCACATGGGTTTACTACAATCTTAAGGTTACAGATTTGGGTTTGATACTTCAATTATTCCTCTGGAGCGGATGTACAATTTTTCAATTTGAAATGTATTCCTGGGAAAATATTGCTGATTTCCCTGTCACAGTGAGGAATATTTGTGGTATGCAAGGTTAGAAGAAGATTTCTTTTTGTGTGAGTAGGTAGATTACAAAGCCTCATTGTAATTCATGTCTAGAAAGTTATTACAGAACATTCTAGATTAAGAAGAAAATGTTAGACCTTAAATTACTTGTGAGAGCAGCTCCTTCCCAGGAGAACCCAGCAATGCTGCACAGGGCAAAGGGCCTGTTCTCTTCAGTTCCTGCTGAACATGAGCATTTCTCTCCATGGCAGTTTGCTGAGTGCCCTTCCCCTTTGTTTATAAAAAATCTGCTGCAAGACACTGATTTTTCAGATTTAACTGTACAGCCAAGCAGCCTGCTCTGATTAAATAATTATTTTTCCTGAGGGTATTTCTCTTTGGTACTTCAAGAAGGATTTAAATGTCTCTAACCTGCTCGTAATGCACATGTGGTATCATCATGCTTAAAAACCCATGTTAACAAATCTGTGTTGGCTGGAGGTTAGGCTTTTGCAGTTTGCTGCCAAGTGTTTTGGGATGTCTTTCGTGACTCACTTGTGGGTTTACAACTCAGATTATGCAGTATCTCAAACGTGTGCTGTGAATTTTAATTCCTTTTTCCGCTCTTTCCGTTACGGGTGTGGAATGAGGAGCAGAGCGAGGAAATAGCAGTAAGAGGCACTGTAGTATGAAAACATGCTTGTGAGTAATTTGATGTAAAATTGCTGCAGATTGTGCAAAATAAATATTTGTGAGTGTATTTTTAAAAACTGTAGAGGTTTTATTTCCGTGTTTGTATTACTCTAATTTGTTGTGTTCTCATACAGATCTGTAGCCATTCATGCCTACTGATCAGATGTCATTATCCTAAGCCTTCAACAGGATGTTTGCTGCAATTAGCTTCAATAATCTTGTTAAACTTCATGGTCATTCAGTTATAGCTTTTGATCTTCAGTATTTAGGTTAACTTACCCCTTTGGATTTTTACAAGATGGGGTTGCTCAGAGCCCTGTCCAACCCTATCCTGTAGATGGAGAACCTTCCACCTCTCTGCAAAACCTGTTTGCAGTGAATTGAAAGGTTGCCATAAAGTCTCCTCAGAGCCTTCATAATACATTATGGTTTCTTCAGTACTCTGGGTTTCTTTTCTGAGTTTTTCTACAATTTCTTCTTTCAACAGCATTTTATGGTGCTTTTCCTGTTCCTCTCTTTGGCTGTCCTTGATCTTGTATTAAGTAACTTTCATTTCCCTGTGTTAGAGGCAACATTTCTGTCTCTACAGCACAGAAGAATTTAGGAAATGGCAGGAGGTGAAGGATCTATACCAGCAGCCTGTGTCTGCCGCTGCTGTGCATGCATGGGACAGGATAATAGGTGATGGGGAATAGAAGTGATCTTTGCTCTCCTGGTCTAGACACTGCCCTGGGGAGGTTACATCCATACTTTGCAGGCTCTGTGGGAATGGCCTCAGCAAGCTCAGCACTTAACAGCAAAGCCATCCCCTTCCCAGTGGGGAGAAAGCAGAGGGGAGCTGTATCTACAGGCTGCAAGACAGGAAACAAAGCAATTATTGGGTTTATTACTGTGCTTTTCTATCCTGCCCTGTGCTGTGGATGTGTTGCTGGGGAAGAATACAGGTGCCTTGAGCCTCCCTCCCCACTCCCATTGCTGCTGGGACAGCCTCTGCCCCTTCCCTCTTGTTCTGAGCCCCGGTTCAGGCAGCCACCAGTGCTCTCAGCCTCTGCCAGGGAGGAAAAGCTGTGCCACAAACCAGATGTCCAAAAGAAAAATTTGAAAAGGGCAATTTTAATGAACACTTATTGTTTCATAGTCTTCTCCACTAAAAAAATGCATGAAAATGAATGATGATGTAGAATTATTGCATCCCTAATTGAGCACACTTGCAAACATTTGCTATCTTTTGTTCTTTCTAATCTAAATTGAATCTGTGAATAATAATGGTCTCATGATGTGGGAGGGGAGGACCACAAAAGTAACCCTTCTGAGCAAAGTGTCAGTATGTGAAGTCTGACTGATCAGAGCAATCCTTAAGTGAGCTAAAGGCTGCCTTTAATGTTGGTAAATATCAGAGTAAAATATCAGTGCTCCCTGCTCCTGAGGCTGGTCATTCTGAGTCTGTCACATGGACTCCAAAATAATTATTATTATTATTATTGGTCAGAGCAACTTGCTCTGACCAAGGCTGTGCCCAGCTGTATCCTCAGTCACTGCAGCAGCTGCAGTGTCACTTGTTGTTGCAAAAGCTTTGATCAATTTTATTTTGTTGCTTTATTTTCACAGTTAGTCTTATGTTTAGTTAAAAAACTGTGGAGAATGTGTAAGGAAAAGGAGACCTTAACCTGTGGTGAGGAGTCACAAATAAGAATGTGAAACATATTTGAATGTTAGCATGTCTTAGCCAGATGATCCAAAGGGTTCTGTAGAGCTCTATCTTGAGCAAATCAAGCTCAGGAACAAGACACAGGAGATTCCACAGAAATTAATTATTAGTCATGTTTGACATTTACCTAGCAGAAAATTACACTGTGCTCCATACATTAGAAATGATGGTATGGTACATACTCTCTCCCCTCATTATGTGTTATATGCATGATCTTTTCTGGCTAGTCCTGAATGAATAACTGTTCCAGATACTGTCTCAAAGATCTGACTAATTCTCAGTACCTTTTCATTTTCCTAATCTTAATTAAATCTGTGACTCAAGAGGATGCATGATGAGAATAAAAAAAAAAATCATCTTGTATAAATCAAAAGCAGTGATATGAAATCAAACCGATCAGGATAAAAGTGTCTTTTGTTGTAAGCTATTAAGCACTTTTTCTTTACCCCCTTGCCTTTTGCTTTGTTGGATTGAAGGGACAGAATTGCTGTTCAGCTCCTGGAGCAGACAGAGGGGGGATTCTGCAGCTGGTACAGAGGCCTCTTGTGCAGCAGGAGCGGCGCTGCATCTGAGTGCTGAGAAATGCGCTGTGCTTCCAAAGAGCGCTGGCCGTGTTCCCTGCACCCGCCCGGCCGGACCGCTCCTCCTCCCTCGGCCTCTGCCCCGGCCACCTCCCCTTTGCCAGGGTTGTTTGAAGCAGAACGCTCGGCTGGGTGCGGGCTCCAACCCCCCGGGATGGCAGAGCAGAGCCTGGGGGGACGGGCAGGGTCAGCTGTGCCTTTCTGCACCGCCGAAGTCCCGCGGCGGAAATGCAGCCCTCGGCAAAGCAAAGCAAAGCTCTCCTCGCTGCCTCGAGAGCCCTGTCCAGCTGACAAAGTCATCTTTATTTATGGCAGTGGCTGTGAATTTGTTGGAGTGCCGTCGTGTTTGTAGGAAATCACACAAATTGCTGATTCCAGTGGATTAGACTCTGTAAGCCTGGCCTGAGTAAGAGGATGTGTGAGAGTTTGCAGAAACTGCTTTTCTTAATTTGACAATGTCTTTTGATAAACTGATGCATCTGTGGTGCATGCTCAGAGCTGTCTGGTGGTATAAATCAGGCACTACTTCATTAGTTTAGCTTGAAACCAGTGCAGGATGGAGAATTTTGTGCAGTTCTGAGATTTTGCCAAGTTTTTGGGAAGTAGGATGGGAAGTGGTTTATTGTAAATCAATTTGGCCATATGCTGTTACAGTAAGTAACCAGCAAAGTTTGCTTGATTCACATTTAAGCATTGGAACAGCAAACTAATAGAAGGGGATAGGATGGTTTAGTATTTTACATATATCTATATATAACCTCTCATATTCAGTCAAAATATTGAATTAAGCTATTTTTTCTGTCCAGGCTCTTTAAAAGACCCTTTAAAATAGATACTAAGACCTTGGGGCAATTTGAATGATAAGAAGTTGATTTAGTTTCATCTGTTGAAGTCTTGGCTTAAAAAAAACATGTTCGGGTCTGCTGATTTTTTGGTTTTTTCTTTGTTCAAAGCTGATTTAGCAGATTTACTGTGGGCAGCTTTTGGCATAATTGAGTTGATAACACAGACTGGATTGCCCTGTGAAATTAGGAACACAAAACAGCCTTCTAGTAACATCCAGTGATGGAAGACATTGTTTTCCTTAGGAGTCTGACTGATGGTAAATATTCCCTTAGAGAGCTTCAGAAGGGCTGTGTGGCACTTGGCAAATGTTTTGGTCAATGTTAAAATTCCAAGTGCGGCTTTCATGCATCTAGGGGAAGACTAATCCTTTTTTATTTAAACTGCCACAGCTATGTTAACGTTCCCTCTTGCAGATCCCCTCTGTGCAGCCCTGTATGCAGAACATCCAGCATCTGCAATCTCAGTTGCTCAGTAAATGTATCACAAATTAAAGGAATTAATGGCTTGAGCATTTTGTCCTTGTGCTATTTTGGTGCAGAACATCATACATTTAGTAAACGTGAAAATGTGAATGCCAGCTTCTCACTGCTCGAGATCTCTGAATTTTTGTTTATCTGGGTTCAAAGTCAAGTGTTGCCTGCGAGTATGTCTTTTTGAATAAAGCAGGGATTCTCATTTCCCAGCCCAGGAAGCATTAACAGAGCAGGGCTTGGCTCAGCATCAGGAATAAGGAACAAACAGACTCCTTGCCCCCAGCCTCTCCCAGTCCTAGGGAGGCAAGAGTGGCTTCTGATAAATGAGTTTAAATATGAATTGCATAATATTTCACAGGAATTCCAGATCCAAAAGTAGTCCAAGGAGAAAGTTCTTAGAGTAATTTAGTTTCTAGGAGAAAATTTCATTTTAAACAGAATGCAATAAGAAATAAAATGACCATTAGATATGTATCATTTTATAATCAGTGTCAGCTTTGCTACTGCAGATTAAGTACTATTACCTACCTGCTGAAATTCCAGGCTGAAAAGGCTTACTGTTGCTCAGCTGACTTCCAGAAAGCAATGTTCTAGTAAGACTCTACAGTGTATTGTTCTGCCCGTGCTCTGCTCTCAGTGCTGCTGGAAATCTGTGTCTGAACGAGTGTCCGAAGGCACAGTGCCCTTAATGAGATGCTTTAACGTGGTCAGCCCTGAGCTGGTCAGGCAGCTGGGCACGATGGTCCCTGGTGGTCCCTCCCGACTGAGACAGTCCAGTCCCTGCTCTAAATGCCTGCCAGTCCTTCCTTTCTGAGCTGCTGCTCACTTTGGGAACGGTGAGCTGGTGAAAATGTGTGATATGAGCTTGCTGGGAGAAGTGTGAGGTAAGCTTTTTGGGAAGGCTGATTTGGGGTTGTCCTCTCTAATTCACTTTAGGTGTTGGGGAATTTGGAATTGCTCTGCAGCATTTTCCCTCTGCAGCCGCACGTCCTGGTGCCACCTGGGTGTGTCCTCAGCCTGCTCAGGGGCTCCACTGCAAAGGGTTTCTTTTCAATGGCAAGAAGATGATTTCCTCTTTAGGATCAGGTACTTTCCCTCTTTCTGGACTATTTTCATGACTCTCCTCACTGGTGAGCAGAGTTAGGAGTCTACCAAGGGGCCCAACAGAATTTTGTTTCTCTTCAAATCATTCCAGCATGGAACTGTTGAAGACTCATAGCCAAGCACTAACCAAAGACAGGTTTAACCCAGTGCCTTTATATTTGATAGTGTTTCTTCTGAACAGTTTTCTGATGAATTTATTGTGTTTCATCTACTTTGTAACAAAGACACACAAAAATGTTTTTTAAACTGTGAACAAGATAAGTTCACACACTGCATTCTGTTTCCCCTGTGGCAATATCTACACCTGAGGGATTCCCCCCCTCCC
Organism: Nicator chloris; assembly: GCA_013400495.1. NCBI lineage: Eukaryota > Metazoa > Chordata > Aves > Passeriformes > Pycnonotidae > Nicator > Nicator chloris. The sequence goes on from WAAE01013207.1 coordinate 39,534, forward strand.
CTTCTTAAAACTTTTGAATGATTCTGTCTTGTAAAATTTTTTCTCCAGCACTGCTTACAAAGGAGGAGTTTTGTTGAAATCAAGACGGGTTATTTTGGGACTGAGATTTGGTCCCTAGAGAGTATTTTTCAGAAAACAACACACAAAGGCAATGACTCAAGAAACCTTGCATATAATCCTGAAGTGGGCAGAGAAGTATATTTTTTCACTTGAGCTATTTTTATAAAAAATAACTTTCTACCTTTGTACTTCAAAGGCATCAGCTGATGTGTGTTTCATTCTGTGTTCAAGGGGGTTTTATTGATTTTTATGGACGTGTGGCATTGTAGATTTTATATTCCACAATTTCTTTCACCTCAGTTACTGATCATATGTACTTTGCTTCAGCAGAACTGGGGTTTTCTTTGTTATGATCCAGTGGCAGAAAAAATGTGAAAATTTTCTGCAGTTTCCCTGTATTTCTTATTCTGCTCTGAAATCCAATGTATTTGAGAACTTGCAAAACCTTTCAACTTTAAACGAAGATACATTTTAACTGTGTGCAAGGTTGTTTGCCAATGTATTGTATGGAAGGTAATGTGGCTGTTGGGGAGATTTCATGCTGTGATCAGAACCTTGCAAAGGGCTGTTAAAGAATTATAGAATTGATGGCAGCACAATGTTAGTAGATTTTTTTTTTTTGCTTCTTTTTGTAATTGAAAATCGTCTTCAGGGTTAATTGCTACTTTTATTTAATTGAAGAAAAATGTTTTTTTTCCAGGATTATGTTCATTAAGAGCATGTTTGCTCACTTTATAGATTCTAAATACTGTAAGGAAAAGAGGAGTAGCCTAAGAAATACTGAAGGGAAGAGACCTTTTTACTTATTTTGTGGACTGCATTTACATCTGTGTAACATCTTCTGTTCTAAACAAAATGCATCAGAAAATCTGCAAGCCCAGGCACAGCCAACAGCATGAAAAATGATGCAGAATGACCCTACCTGAATATTTGTCCAGCATTTCCCACACCAATGCCTGTGCATGCACAACACAGGATAGTGAATTCAATGTGATGATCAGTCCATAGCTGGACAGTATTTTGAGGCAATTTGGGTCCAACAGTTGTTTCTTTAATAACTTTAAAAACTAGGAGATATTTCATAGTAAACTTCATGTCACGCTGTGCCCTGAGGCTTGTGGAGCTGCAGTCCCAGAAGTCCTGGATAAATGTAGAAAATCTTCCCTTTCCCCAGACACTTATCTACTGAGAAACTGAGATAGGGTCACAGGGATTTGGTGCTGGAAAGGTCTGAATTGGACACACCCCTTGGCCAGAGAGCTCATGCTCTGTGTCACATCAACTGCTTTGAAAATTTCAACTTTGGCCTCCTTATAGCATACAGCATATAGAATTTCCTTTAAGAAATGAGGTTCAAAAAAAGTGATTTAATTTTAAGTTGGACTGAAGTCAAATTTCAGGCAGAGTTTTGCTAAGAATGAAGAATTCTGACCAGTTTCCTCTCCAGAAAAACTCCTTCACAGAAGATTGCACTCCTCTGCCATCTTTCCATTACTGTCTGGAGTGATTAACATGCACAGTTGCTTCAGCTAAAAAATAAAAAGCCCAGACCTTTTAATTTTGTAACAACAAGATTATCAAATGCTTTTCTACTGAATGTAGTATTGTATGGTATGCTGCTTTTGTCTGGGATAAAGCCAGTTTTCTTTGTTGGGGCTGTGCTTTGGCTTTGTGCTGAAAAGTGTTGATAATTCAGGCTGGGGGTGAACAACACCTTGGGAGGGGACACAGCCAGGCCAGGTGACCCCAGCTGACCAGAGGGATATCCCAGACCATCTGGCATCATGCTCAGCATGTAAAGCTGGGGGGAAGAGGAGGAAGGAGGGATGTTTGGACTGATGGCATTTGTCTCCCCAAGTAACCACCAAGCATGATGGAGCCCTGCTTTGCTGGGGATGGCTGGATGCCTGCCTTGCTCATGGGAAGTGGTGAAAGAATTCCTTGGCTTGCTTGGCTTGTGTGTGCAGCTTTTGCTTTCTCTATTAAACTCTGTCTCAGTCCCTGAGTTTCCTCACTTCACTCTCCTGATTCTCTCCCCTCCCAAAGGCAGTGAGCTGCTGCAGTGGTGCCATGTCACCAGGTGGGGTTACACCGCAACAAAGGTGTGCAAACACTCGTGAGCAGTGTGGAAAACTCTGAGTCTTCTGTCGTGAACAGTTAAACTTTCGGTGAAGAGAAGATACTAAAACTCTGCAGATGACTGACTTAATGAGGAAAGCACAGTTGATTAATCTCTGGAGCAGATAACTCATGCAGATGAGGCCATCACTCAGCTCAGCCAACTGCTAAACACAATACATCATTCAAACCTTTGGGAAAACTGTCAGTTTCTGGGGATAAAATGATAACTGTCTGCAAACTGACCTTAGTCCCAAATACTGAGATTGGGTACAGAGAGAAGCAAGATGCCAACAGTTATATCCATACACTTTAATGGCAAACATTCCTTGTGGCATTTCATCAACAGATGCAGATTGCATCTGTTTTTTGGGGTTTTTTTAAGATCCTTGGTTTTCCAGGACTAGATTTAGCTGTTGGTCATTGGAACAGAGACACAGGTGTCTGGATAGGTGTATCAAACAGTAACTGCTGCTCTGCAGGCTCCCACTGCAGGTGTGGGCAGCAGCTACCCAGGGCACTGTTTCCAGTCAGGAAGGCTTGGATCCAAGAGTCAGTGAACTGGTGAAATTGTGTTTGATAGTCCCAGGAAAATGCAAAGGTGTTTGTGTTACCAGTAATGATCTGGACAGGCTCTGAAACACTTCAGATTTTCAGTAATAAGAAATGGAGGGGGGGAAATAACTTTAAAAATGAGCAGGCATGTATTTCTAGTTTTGGAAGGGACATTTTCCAACTTCACGTGCTACCCTGGTGGGTGGGTGGGAGAGCCACTGGGGTTCTCCTTCTGTCCTGGAAATCTCTCAGGTGTTCTGTTAGGGCAGAAGAGGAGCTCTGAGATGGCAGGGGATAATGTGTGGTTCTCCCTACTGCAGGAGGACTTATCAACTAGGAAAACAGAATTCCCAAATTAAATGTTTTAATTAAAATAACACAGTTTTGCAAAGAATTTAGCAATCTGTCCGATCATTTCAGACTTCTGCATGTGAATAAAATGTTTTTCAGAAGCCAACAAAAAGCCTCAAACACCTGGATCTGAGCCATTATCTCCCCTAGGCAGAGACTGGCAATGGCTTTTTTTAATTTCTTAGTTCTTGTGAGATAGTGAGCAAAAGTGCATCAGCATAAATAAATGTTAAGGAATCTGAGGCAGGAAGACTTGTGAATGCTTAACACCATATTGGGCTATAAATTAATTTGGGGTGCTATTTCAAGAGCAATATTCAGATAGAGGAATTTATTATAGTTCAATAATTTCTGAATTTTTACTAATTAATATATTACAACCAAATTACTTTGGTGACATTTTGGGGACCAAATTAAATAAAATGTCTATGGTATGTTAATTTGAGCTCATGAAAATCTAATTTGAATATGTAATTTGGATCAATTAGAAGTCTCTTCTGAACTTTAGTGATAATAGAAATGTAAAAAAGACTGGGAAGCTGTGAGGATTAAGAGTGATACATCTGGGAAAAGCAAATTACAGTGTCATTTTTAAAATGCAAATGAGGCTTAAAATTTAAAGATAATATGCATATATATAAACATGTGCAATATCTGAAAGAACTCACAGTTCTTAAAAAAAAATCTCTCTATAGATAGTGATTTTTTTCTTCATCATTAATCCTCAGTTTTCCCTGCAAAATATCTAGACCATAGTTACATTTTTACTTTCAAAGAAAATGTAAGTTAGGGAAAGAAACCCAAGTAGCATTCATTTTCTTCAAAAACTTGAATAAAAACTGCAGTCTAATTTTGGTCCTTGTGAATTGCCACAGTGAATTGAAACCGGGTTTAAGTCAGGGCAAATGAGATTAAAACCTGCTCTTGAAGTTTCAAGAATATGTACAAGATACGTAACAGAGCTGCTTAGAGAACTTGAGCAAAAAATGTGGGTGAAGCCGGGTTTGTGGGTTTTTTGCTCCGTGCTCAGTGGGAGGACCCGAGGGACAGGCAGGGTTTAGGCTGTGGGTCTCCCTCCTGTGTCCCCTGGCTGTCCCTTGGTCCCTGTGTGTCCCTCTGACCTTCCCAGCTGTGCTCTGCGGGAGCCAAGACTCTTGTTCGAGCCAGGAGCAAACAGCCCAGGTGGGCTAAAGCAGGAGGGACCAAAGCACTTCAAGTCTCCTGAGGGCTGGAATTCCCGTCCATGTGCACTGGGACATCTGTGCCTGGAGCAGGAGCTGTGCCTGCAGCACAGCCCTGCTGGCCTCTCCTCCCTCCTGGCTCCTGCAGACCCCTGCCCGGGGTGGGCAGCAGCTCCAGCTGCCAGGCTGCGTCCTGGGCATGCTTTGGTGTGCACGGATGCCCTGCCCAGAGGCTGTTCTGGGAATGATGTGCTCTGCCAAAGTCCTGCCAAGGTGCTTGTTGCTTGACGCTCTGTTTGGGGAAATAGCTGAATTTTCCTGGCAGCAGCCCAGAATGGTGAGCTGCGGGAGTGGTTACTGCTACTTATGTGGTTAAGTCAGAGCTCTGGAATGTGTCTTTTCAAGATGAAAAAAAAAAAAACGGGGCCAGGAAATAGATTTTCTCATCTTCCATCAAAATGTAAAATCTCAAATTGTAAATGCCATTAATGAAAATCTAAAGGTGTATTTGCAACTACACTGTTTTGCATGGCAGCTTTATGCATTGCTGCTTTACCACCAGGCTTGTGAAATTATAGTTATCATTTAAAAAAAAAAACAACTAGAATAAGGCAAAAAAACCCCTTACAACATTCATTTGAGAAGAGAAAAGAATAATTAAACCCACAGATATCATCAATGGAATTGAGCTCTGGTTAATTTAAATGCATACTGGGTCATTTTGCATACTGCTTTCCAGAAGTTACATGGAAAAGCTGATCTTTATGCTGCAGGAGAGCACGATTAAGATCTCACTACCCAAGAAGTTTGTTTTAAACTAAATTGCTACATGTTTATGGGAACAAACATGTTTGCACTCTACAGCATTACATTAAGTGTAGCTATGATTTCAGTTGGCTTCTTGCCCTGAATTTAAAATAATTTCCTTCTAAACCACACATTGCCTCCATTTAATTGTATATTAAGACCGCTTTGGCAATATTGAAATTACTTTTACCTGTGCAGATCCACAGTGAATTTGTGTACCTGGATATTTGACTGCCTGAGCCACATGCTTTAGAAAAGAGGATGTTGAAAATAAAAAAGTAATTTTTTTCTTACTCATACAGTGGATTTGTGGCAAGGAACAATTCGAGGTTTTAATAAGCCGCAAATTACAAAACTTGGTTTTTGCTGGTGTCCAAATGATGGTGAATTTTCACCATGCACTTCCTCCATAGCATTGTGTCCAAGGGGATGGGCTGAACTGCAGCATTCCCAGTAAGGAGTGTTCCTGCTACACCACTTTAATGTAGGTGTTTTGTAAAAATTCATTTCAACTATTGAGAAGCAGAAATGTGGCTAAGGCTCAGGATAAGAAATGGATATCTTTTAAACAAGAACAATTTGTCTTCTAAAGGGGAAGCAGTCCTCAGCACATATAAGTTTTTTATGGAGAACTTGGCTTCAAATATTAGTCTTTCTTATCAACTTGTAGCACACTTAGCTGTGTGTACAGGATTGGGGTTTAACACAGTTTTTCCCTTTTCCTTTCTTTTTCTTGCCACTTTAGTAACTGCAGTTTTACATTGCTTCAAATATTCTTTGCCAACATCCCTCAGATTTTAGGAATCGTAGTGGTTTCACTATCTATGAATTTGTGGGATGAAATGTTCTGAGGCAATGACCAGAAAATAGTTTGGTGGGTTCTTTTGTAGTTTTGTTGGTTTAGTTTGGGGTTTTTTGGTTTGGGGTTTTTTTTGGTGTATAATTTAGGCTTCTCTGAGGTACTGTTCTTTATTCTTAAGGCCAACAATATCAGGGAAACACCTTATTTCTAATTTTTTTAAAACAGATAACACGATCTAGTTTTACTCTAAAGCTCCCAACTGTCTCAGTGATACTTGCTTGCAGTGTGAGCAGCCTGCCTGAGAGCCTGTCCCTGCCTAGTGTCAGAGCAGCAGTAAAAGTGCCTGGGCTGTCAGGGTGACAGCCCTTTTGGCTGGCTGGGAGCTGATGGGCTCTCTTGCAGGGTGCCCCTTGGGGAACCACGGGGTGATGCAGTGTGGGGGCCCAGGGCCTGCCAGCAGGAGAGACAGCCTTTTAGATTAGGGGGAGAAAAACCTTCCTCCCATGGGCCTTTGCAGCCACATGCTCATATTTCTGAGGTTTCGTTGATTCGTTTGTCAAGTTCTGTCACCCTGTCCAGCCCCGTTCACCACATATGCACCCTCCTAAATGTTGCTCCTTCCCTGGAACCCCGCCGGGTTCATTTTGCCGCAGTGCCCCACCCCGTGCTCCCCTCAGCCCCGCGGGTCCTGTTTACCCCTCTGCACCACTTTTCCCCATCCCTGTTGGAGCCTGACGCTCAGATCTGCCCCATTTGTGTCGTTTATAACCCTGTGCCCTCAGCAACCCCCGGCTCTGGGCCTGGATCTCATTCCAGGCTGTACCCACGATTTGTGCCCCGACAACGAACAGCGCTGGCATTTCCGAGCGGCCCCGTCCCCTCGGCCTTCCTGTCAGCCCTGTGTTGGCAGAGTGCCCCGGGCCCGAGGCACAGGTCACCCTCAGGGACACGCTGGTGCACGGTGCAGCAGTGCAGCAATGTCTTGTCTACATTTGCACCCTGCTTCTGGACCATCTGAGAGATGGGCAGTACATCGGCTCCTCCAACCAACCTGGTAGTGCAAAAGGACTGATTTTGTTTTGCCGATTAAGAGACAGCATTGATATAAAAACAAAGTTGTAAAAATCCTGTTAGAGGGGTAAAATGGATTTTGGTAAGTTTTCAAGTCCTGATTTCCTAATCCAAAATGTACAGTTGGTGGAATTCTCTTTTTCTCACTTTCTCAAAAACAATTCAAATTGATAATTTTAATTCATGGTTTTCCCTTAAGTAAATTGGCAAAAGTCCTGCAGCATTTTCATTTTAACATGCAACTATTCATAAATAAGTTCTGATAAATTCATATGTGGGCATATATTTTTTTTTTTAATATGCATGATGCATTTAAAAATTTTGGTCTGTAGAGTTTGGAAGAAAATGTGAACAGACGAATCCTGCCTGGTCCAGTCCCATCAGTACCTGGCTTGGTCTGAAGGGTCCCTTTTCCCACAGGTTAAGCAAACGTGGAGAGATGTTACAATATGTGTGCAAAAGGAAGGCTGTAATCTGCAAATTCACATCTCTGAGCCTCACAGTGTGGGGACCAGGCAATAAAGTCCAAACCGTTGAGCAGAGATGAGGAAGAGTTTAACAAGCAGCAGACATCTGGCCAGAAAGTTATGCTATTAAAAAAAAATAAATCCAGAGGTTAATACTTGGTGGCGAGTTTGGGTCAGAAGGCAGTGAACAAGTTTTTTAACCCATGCACAAAATGAGGAACACCCTTCAGTGCTGAGCTACTGAATGAACTCTATCTTAAATTACTTATCTTTACAGGATCTTTTCATTCTACCTCTACTGCCCCAGAAACCTGTCACACTGAGCACACCTCTATCTTTAGATAAAAAGGCTTTTTCAACTCAGCAAGTTGTGGTTGGTTGAGATAATGCAAAGTTTTGATAGCTGTAAAATAGCCTTAGCAGAAATGAAAGAGACTTGAGCCAAGAATCTTTGTCAAAAGTTAGTACCTGTCACAGGTTTTTTACCAAGTTCACTACTTTCAAGAAGACCACTTTAGAATTAAGAGGAGTTGGATGTAGGTTAAAACAGAATTATCAGTTCTCAGTGGGGATCTGCCTAGAGATAAAGCTTGGAACCAGAAATCCATACTCTATGAAAAGCTGTCTTAAAGCAGCTTCTCTTTGAGATGGTGGTAAAATGCTGCCAAGAGCTGTTAATCCTGGTGACCTGAGTGTCCTCAAATTAATATCAAGAGCTATAAAGACCTGCAACACAGATGCAGATGGGTTGTTAGAGGTTTGAGGGTCAGATGAAACTCCTGTGATTAAGTGTGGCTGTTCTTTTTCTCTTTGTCTGCCTGTGGGTCCATGACAGTTTCCCAAAAACTTTGACATCTCCAGAAGCTAGCTCAAGATTTGGAAAATGCTGGCTCAGTCATTGCTTTCTGAAGTATTTAGTGCTTGAAAAGGGCAAAGGTGTGACAGGGGGTAAGTGTCCTCACCTGGGGGAGCCAGTTCCTCTGCCAGGGTCACGTTCAGTATCTGCTAATGACATTCTGAGACTCCAATAAAAGCGCTACGCCTTTTGATCAATATTTCCAATCAATTTTAATTGCTGAAGAAGGCAGTTTGTGAGCCCAGCTACGAACCAAATCTTGAGTCAATTTTAGAACTTTGGCATGAAAAGAGGAATTTTAACCTGGCCTTCTAAAACGATAAAGGTAGATTTAATAGTTGCACAAAGGTATTCAAACATCAAATTACAATCAATCGTTAGTTCGTGGATTTCTGTACTTTAGGACTTGGAATATTCCATGGATACTTGGAAGTATACTGAAGATGAGTGCCTTTTAATGGGAAGTGCTTAGGTCCATTACTATAGGAAAATATCATTCAGTAAATTATATATTTTATTAATTTTTTCCCCATCTGTGCCAAATAATGAATTGCCTTTTATGATTTAACCTTGGATGTATAGGAATCCCCTGGCAGAGTGCATGTGCAAAGGGGAAAACCTCAGCCTGGTTGGTGCTTTGGTAGTTCTTAGGCAATACACCACCAAAGCCTGGCAGTCCACAGAACCAGGGCAGGCAGACTTGTATCAAGTCAGGTAAATCAAAAGGCAAACCTCTTTTTAAATTATTCTTTTAATGTATAAATACATGCTAATATATATTTAATACTTCTGGGGTGATGGAGAATTTTTCCGAATCTGCAGTTCCCATGTTCTTGCACTGGCCTAGATACTTTCAGAAGACTATTGTCCAGAAAGTTCATGCCACATATGGGATGACAAAATTCTGAACAAACTTCTCTCTAAGAGAAATTTGTTCACCTTCATTTTCTGAAGCTGAAGACTAAACTGACTGGGCATACACGTCCTGAGGAAGCAGAATTGCATCTCCCTGGGTTTATAGAGTTCGAAAGGTTGATTATGTGTTTTCAATAGCAATTTTCCAGGCCAGTAGTTTACTGTATCAATTACTGTGTGCTGGGAGATGTGTAACAGTTACTGTTGCACAAATGTACAGCAGATATGATATCATAGGATGGCAGTTTCAGAACTACCTTGGTTTTTTCTTCCTTCAGTTCCTATTTTTCAGGTTTCTGTACTAAGCATCTGGGCTGCTGTATCAGATCTGCTGATCATTAATTTGTTTTTTCCCATAAAAACAATAAAGCAATGAGCAAACACAGTGCTAAGGTACTTAAGAGTGTCCATTAAAATGAAATGGTATTCAGTGGCAGCAAATGCTAAATTATTTAAAACAGAGAAGATAATCTAGAATTCTTTGGAAATAAGTTTTCTCTGAGGCAAGTCTGTCAGGCTGTAGGGAAAAGAACAAGTCAAGATGCTGCTATCTAGAATGGAAGAAATACAGAATATAGGAGCATAGGATTTAAACCCTCTGATCTAAACCTCCACAGGAACTGTGCAAAAGGTCCTTAGCTCTAAAGAGCACACAATACCTGCTCCAGCTCTTGCCATCCACTGCAGCCCACAAAGAAATCTCCCAAGATTACAACAAACCTACAGTTTTTGGGAAAAGAACAAAAACCAAACCTGTGTTATAGGACAAGAACAGCCTAAAACCTTGTGTTCTGCTCCTTAATTGATTGGGGGAAATGCTAAAAACCCCCACAGATGCTCCTAAGATTATGACTTCCCACCAAAGCAAAAGCCCCTTTTCTGGAGCCCCAAGTGACTAAATGGATATGTAAAGAAAGTGCAGATGTGGAATAATGAAGGAGAATTTTTTTTTTTTAAGGAGGACATTCTGTACCCTGTTATTCATCAATCTGGACAGACAGGAAGCATTAATTCTAAAGAAAACAGGGAAAGAACTTGCAGAACTGTTTGATGTCTTTGTGTCACTCTCAAGTTCTTTCTCCATCAATTTTCTACAAAGTAGATTGGATCTAAATCCTGCTGCTTGTTCTGCATAACTACTGTAAGATGATAGAGATCTGGGGACCGAACTTTTCTTGTCTCATGTCCTGCAGCTTACTCTTTCACTTGATGAACCTCATTTAACAACCCTCTCCCATCAGCTCTTCAGAATGCTACGTGTGTGCAGTGAGTAATAATGAAAAGGAGCAGTGTTTGCTTTTGTAATATATGCCATAATTTACATGAGCTTGTCATTATCTGAGCATAAAGGATGTGTAGAAAAGTTTTGTGCTGTTCTATCTGTTCTTTGCTTGGTAATTAAGAGTGCACTGCTACAGATGTATTGTAGGCAGATATTATCCAAGCCCTGACAAAGGACCAAAATTATTCATCTAATCTATCATGATGGTCATCTTGAATACTAACTAGGGCACTTCTTGATCAGAATTGTCAAAAGACACTTCCACTCTGCTCCTGCCAGGGAACATCTTTGCTGGCAGATACTGTCTTTCATATGAACTACAAATCTCTTCTGCTTCAGTTTGCATTTCTCTGGCCATGAGAAATCATAGCAGCATAAATGTGTCTGTCTTTTCGTCCTTCCATTCTCTGTTGAATTTATCTTTATAGAAGAGTCTTTCATGACTTTGTTAACATGCTTTTCTTGGCAGGATGATTCTTAAAGCTGCCTGCATTTTTTTTTTAAATACATACAATTCTATCAGTCCTTCACTTCTGCCTGTGGGGTAGAGAGCCCAGAGTGGAAGATCTAATTCTGTTCTTGGCATTTAGAGTTTTGATTCTACTGACTTCACAGGAGTTTATTCTTATTTATCCCATGGATACAATAGCAGACTCAGGCTTTATAGTAGACAATGATGTGGTGTTTTTACATAGCTTAACATTAATTCCAGTGTAGGATGAGTGTGTAAGTTCCCACTGACATTGCACCCACCACGAATGTCTTGGGGAGAGAGAGTTTGACCCTGAACAGGAGAAAAGATTCAAACTACCACAGCTACTTTATGGGAAATTTTATCCCACCCAAGGGTATGGAGCTTGTCACTTGGGAGCTATGTGCTTTGTAACCTCAGTGAGACACGAAAATTTATTAACTTGGCAGGCATTTCCAGTATTTTATTATTTAAGGGGCAGGATCTGTTGCATATTTCAGGAGTACCAGCCAAGTGATCTACTTGGGGTCCAATTAGTTGGTCTTAAATTCCTGCAGCCCTGCTCTAGTCCCTGGTGATAACTCAATTTTTAATACAGTGTTTTCTTTCTATATTAAATTTTAATAAATTAGTGCTCAAGTTGTAGTATTGATTTTGAAAATGCTTTAAGTGTGAATCTTCCTGATTCTCATGTATTTTGAATGCTATGAAAGTAAAAGCTGAGGAATCATAGATGCTAATAATTTTGTCACATTTGGGACAATTTCTGAGCGACAATGCAACTGCTGAGAAATCTGGACTATTACATGCAGCCAAAATCAGAGTGCCTGCTAAAGGTAACAGGTATACTGGGCTAGATCACCTCAACAGAAAGGCTGTGAGTGTTTTACAATAGATAAAGGATGTGTTTCTTCCTTTAATTTGCTTCAGAAGTTTTCCAAAACTCGCTTCTGACATTTTTTAGAAAGCAGGGACTACTGTGGATAGCCAGGATGGAAAACTTCAGCCCACCAAAGTTACAAACTGCATAATGCTGGGTGGCACACTGGGGTGGCTCAGGCTTCTGAAAGTCTGAGTACCACTGCCACCTCTATCTGAACGTAGTACAAACAGTATTCCTCTTCTAGAAATGAAAACTGGCATGCTTCTACTAACACAGCCAAAGGTTTGAATGCCTTCTGCTCTGTCAAACATATCTTTGTGGGATGATGGTGTGAGATGTCAGATGGCAAACTCTGGGAGATGCTTTCCCATCAAAGCATCTGGGCTCATTGATAGCAAGCTGGGCAGTTCCACTGGCAGCTTGAATTTTCCTCTAGGTCATTAGTGTGGATAGATTGTGATCAGCTTTCTGGGCTGCTTTATTCTCCTGACACCATTTTTAACTTAGTTTGTACTCTGAAGAACAAATGCCTTTTAGTTCTGCTTGTGTATAAGCCCTTGCATAAATTCATTGACAAGATTTCTTTGCAGCTCTTCCCCTTGCCTCTAAAAGTGTGATTGCTCCTGTTGTGAGTTGTGTTTTCAGAATACTAAGTATGTTTGGGGTAACACACGCTTTTTAAAATATCCCAAGATCTATTTTTCTTTGAGTTTGAAGAAACAAGACAGAACTTTTAATTTATAACAGTGCATTCTTAGGTGCAAAGCTTTCACTGTGACAAGGCCTGCTCAAATGTGGAAATCCTCAGTGCACACTATGTTGAATTTACTTTGATTATTGGATACACATCATGCTACTTTTTGTTCTATGAATGTCCACAATTTGAGTTTCTATTGTTTTGCCACTTTCAGTCCTTTTTATTTAATTTCATTTTTAAATCCATGTGTGCTGAGGAGCCAGGTCCTGGCAGTGGTGTAAGGACACCTTGTGAGAGCTGTAAGATGTAGAACACAGTGCCAACCAACATCCCCCAGGCTTCAGAGTAACGCTGCTCTGCCTGTGGAGCTTTACTGTAACACCTTTTTATGGCCTGTGCAATTCTTGTAAGGGTCTAAAAATACCAATCAAATATTAATGGCAAAATTCTGACATTGCTTTAAATAGATAAATCAATAAGACCAATGTTACAGCACTCTGAAAGAGTTTCAGTTCAGCAGGAGTGTGATTTTCTTTTTTTTCTGTGAGTGATTGTGTGTGAGGGATGTAAGGCATGAGCCTGATGGAGAGAAGAGGGACAGTGGCACAGTGGGCACAGTTGCTCTTATAACCTGGCACTGTTCTATTTTTCAAGGCCGAAGGAAGAACTTGTTAAGAAAAATCCTGATAAAGTGTTTTGTTTGGCTTTTTCTTTAGGAAATGCTATTTGTCTGATATGAAAATGGTCTGAAAAATGAGGTGACTTGGAATGATTTTTTTAATAACTTCAAGGAACCTTGACAAGCTCTGTGCTTGATATGTAATTTTAAAATCATACTAAATATGCTGTGGCATAATTTACAATGTAAAGGTGGAGGGAAGCAATATCAGAATGAAGTATTTGAAGAGGGTTTTTTTATTTTATGAAGAAAGGAATGAAATTTGGGGGCAGTTTTGGCTGCAGTGACTGTGAATTGACTGTTCAGGATTCAGACAAGGACAAACAGCAGGATTCTGGCCTGTTCAGGCATTTGCTTGGAAGAATCTCATGGGATACAACCCATGAGTTTGGGCTGAGCTTTTGACACAGCCAGGAACATCCCCTATGGCTCAGCACCATGCCCAGCCCCTGAAGAGTGGAATTAGGAAGTGATTTTAGATTGCAAAGACTCTGCTTAGGAGAACTTCAAGTGCACTGATGACATTGGATTGGAAGATGGAGTAATTAAGAAAATGTATGTATTTGCTAGTTTTTCAAAGACTCAAGTGACAAAGCTTTTAGTGTATTCAGACATTACTTTGAAATGCTGGCATTGCCAGTCTGACTTGGCTAAAATTACTTTACTTTTCCTTACTGGATTTATGAGAAGGTTCTAACACAGGCATCTATCAGGTCTTGAGTTCTAAGCAACTTGCAGGGGAAGAGGATATCTCTGGGCTCAGATAAAGCCACAATCTTATTAGACTTGTCTAGAAATAGCTTATCTGCTATTCTTAGCTACTAGCTGCAGACAGTGTAAAAATAATTGTCCTGCTGTTGAAGGTGTCCATGATCTAATTATCTGTTGTAATTTTTAGGGATGCCATATCTGTATTAATACAAGATTATATTGTATAAAGACTACTTTTTCTGAAAGAAAAAGGAAGATCTGTAATATGTTTGACAAATTCCCCCTCTATGTTTTTAGTAGTTGTTGTAATCTGTCTGGGAGAAATCACAGCAAACAGAGGGGGAAAAGTGCTAAACAAAGATTTTGGTCACTCGTCTCAGAAGGTACCAGATAACAAAAAAGTTGGTTTAGGATACAAGTGAGGTGAAACAAAATCACACAGTGCTTAAAGAAAGACAATGCTGCATCTTCTCATTGGGCTCCTGTCCCTCCTTGTGGGCTTGCACAGATTATTTTGACCTGCATGGATCCTGCTGAAGCCTTACACATTTGTAGTGATGTTATCCTGGTCCTGGGCATCAGGGATGTCGTGTGATATCTCCAAGGTCTCACCACATTTGGCCTGAGCTTAGATGGTTGGAGTTTTTGATTAACTGTTGTTGCTTGACTTATTTAAATTGTAGGTCAAAGCCCTGTAAGCATGAACTTTTTTGAAACCATCAGAAATACATACCTGATGTGCTGCCTCTTGACCATGCCATGGAGGGACAATGGTAAAAAGTTGTCTTCTGTTCCATGTTTTCATGCTGTGTTTGTCTGCAGAGTGTGTCACTGCAGGTGTGGCTGTTGGGGGTTCTGTGTTTCTGGACAGTTCATCATTTACACCCACAGGGAGACTTTCTTAGCCACCCTTCCTTTCTCAATGAAATGAAATGTTTATTTCTGTTATGTGCTCCAGTTTTGATGGCAGATAATTATTGCTCAAGATGGTTTGGCTGATATTGCTGGTATCTGATGCTGTGAGGACACTGCCTGTGCTTGTGAAAATACTGACATCTCAAATGTTGATGCCTCTCTCTCTTTTACTGTTAGTTGGCTGAGGAAAACAGCAGTTGTGCCACTAACTGTTGTATCCCTCTGGGGGANATCAGAAGGCCCAACATATGCACTAAAAGCACGTGCTGCAGGTGTGCAGAGAGGTGGGTATAACTGAGCACGTGTTTCAGGCAGGGAGAATAAAGCTGCACATTTCTGGAGCTGCTCTGAAGCATTACTTGCTAATGTTTGACATCTTGTGCATTCTTAATGTCCATGCATACAGCATTGGCACAGCGTGTCACTTTGCCTTGTATTTATCTCATCAGAGGTTTTTAGAATTTAGTGATTGATCCTTGACATTAAGGCAGTTATTTTTTTGTCCCTACATGATTTCCCACATTGTCTAGAACTCCAGATGATATTTTAGGATGGTTTTTTGAAAGTACCCAAACCCTGTGCGTGTGTCTGATTTGAGTATTGTTTTCTTTTGTTCACCTGACTTTGTATTTTAATTTTCTAACAGCCCTCAGTGAGCACAGCTCTCTCTGTTTCCCAGCTGTGATCTCAGAGTTTGCAGTCTGCTTTACACAGCACAGAACAGCTCCCAAGTTTTTGTCTACAGTGGTTAAAGTAACAACAGTAATTAAAACAAAAGAGAAACACAAGTGTGGGTTTGTATATTGTAATCATACGTGTGAGAAACTCCATAGCTGCTCAATGAACTTACTGGGAATAATGATATGGGCTCCAGTCCTGGCTGCAGAGTGTTTGTACCCATAAAAAGAATTATTCCTGTGAGTCATGCCACTTTCATCAGTGATGCTAAACCATTCCAAGGTAGCTAATTAGGGAAAAAGGAGTTTGATCTCGTATTCCCTACACACAAGAGTACTTTTCCAGACATATTTATTTTCCTGTGTATTTAGAGGAAAAACAGAATTGCTCAGGAAGCTGGGTACAGATAATCTCAGACTGATGGTTTCCTTCCAGCAGATTAGCACTGGAAATAACAGATGTTGCAGTAGAGAAGGATGCCCCACCTCATGCAGTTTTGAGTTGTATTCAGCTCCATAAAAATTAAGGAATTGGTCCCAGCCAGTTGTTTATTAGCAAGGGATCTTGGAAGTCGTTGTCATTCAGCTTACAAACTCCACTGCTCTGGAGTATTGCAACAGTTTGTTTTGCAGCATCTTTCCTGTTTTAGCAAACTGCAGATCATTTGGGCTAGTGCTGAATTTTGATTTCTTTTCCCGTCAGTGATGACTTGCTGGTGTTGCCAAATGGTGTTACTGGGTTGTATTGCACAGTGGGGGCCACCAAAGTCGGAAGGAAAACTTCAAATTGTTTTGTCTCTTACCTGCCAGCTTGGAATTTTGTCCCCTCTTCTTGTGAATGGCTTCAGCTAGGTGTGAAATCAGTCTTCTCCTATTCAGGTCACGTTCATCTTTCTGTAAAAAAGACGTCTGACATATATTGAAACATTTATATGATTTAACTGGGATTAACCTGAATAAACCACTTTTTGTCATTGTGATCCACCACTGAGATTTCACCTGTTTTAGCATGCAAATTATGATGGCTGCTTCTGTACAGCCTTGTGTTTAATTATTAACACAATTTGACTGTAACTGCTGTCTATAACCTGGAGTACCTGACCAGAACTGCAGACTCCAGGGATGTGATGGAGAGAAATACTTGAAAATGCCTTGACTGCAAACACAGAGCTTTGGTATCCTCCTGAGAAATAGGAATAATCCTTTCTTTGGCAATTGTAGCACAGAAGCATAGTACTGTGATTTGTTATTATTTATGGAAGCAGGTAATAGATTCCAGCCAGATACATTTTTATTGTCTTTTTTTGTTGTTGTTCAAAATGCCTGTATCACACAAAGGATTGCTTTTGTAAACAGAGAAAAAGCCCATTTCAAAGGTCTTTGTATGCTGAGAAAGTTCTGATATGAATTTTCTCCCAAGAAAACCCAAATGAAACTTGGGGGGGGGGTTAGAGCATTTTCCATATATTGCTGCAGCTCAAAATTCTGAAAATATTGATTTTTAAAAATTTATTATTTTATAGATTAAGATGAAACTACTCCTGAATTTAACCCTTTTCCCAGCTGTATCATCTCCAGCTCATGTATTAGAGCAGGAATTCTTTCCGAATTTGAATTCCAAGAAAAGTATGTATGCAAATGGTTCTATCAGTTTAATAAACTGCAGCAAAATCTAGGATTATAGTCCTGTTTTCTCCTTGTAGCCATTGAGAATGGATGTGTGGATGCTAAAGGAAGGAATCCTTGCCTTCACGAGTAAGAAAGGATGGAACTGATCCTTCTGTTTCTTTGTGAATTAGAGGGTGGAAAGGTGAGACCTGACTCTGTGTCCAATATGAAAAGGACATTTTCATTGTCCTGCCTCCATGCTTGCCATGCTTAGGTATAAGGACTTTCCCAGTCTTTTCCCAGGTCCCTGAATCCAATCAAAGTATATCAGCAATTGAAACATGCACATTTTAGCTATTTGGACCCTTGGGAGCACTTCTCAGCATTACTGACAGCAGTGCCTGCAGTCATGCTGTCCATCCATGCCATAAGTGTAATGTATATTTTTAAACTGAATTCTAGGTCAGGAGAATCAGGGAATTGCTGTTTTCAACAACAACAACAACAAAACCCCTAATGATGAAGGAAATATGGCACTTTAAAAACATGAAAATAAGCATCCTGCAGACTCTGGATATGAAATTGTCGAGAGCAGTTTATGAAAGCAGCTTTGTCACTGAAGAAGTAAAGCCTAATAATTTTTAATAGGCCTATAAATCTCTTATGAAATGCAGCTACTGTAAACACCTCTTCCATATTTTCCCAAGTGTTTATGCAGTGTTGTTAAGTGTTGGTTAAGAGACACCATTGCCACATCTGACCCCTGCCCTCTGAAGGAGGTGCAAGCTCATTGGGGTGGCAGGAGAGAGTGGAGAGCAGTGGACAGGGCAGGGGAAGGAAAGTAAACTCCAAAATGGAGCTAGAAGATGGATATTGATGAAAACTACAGGGAGTCATGCAGTTATGTGGGCTAGTTTGTGACTCCGCTTGAAGAACTGGGAGAGCTGAGGGCGGGAGGGACAGAGGTGGCACCAAATCTCTGCTGGTCTGTTCAGGGATTCTGAAACCAGTGTTTCTCTGAGCAGACCCAGCCCCTGCCTCTTGAAATGTGTAATGAGCCCAGGTAATGAACAAGGGACAGGCACATGAAAAGGCCATTCTGATTCCTCAGCTGTCCCCTCAAGTGGGAGGCAGCTGTTGCTGGAGAAGGAGGTGTAGCACTGCTCCCACGGGATGTGGAAGGGCTGAGGCTGGAGGGCTGAGGCTGGAGGGCATTGCTCCTATTTGCCAAGGCTGCAGCTCCCTCCCTGTGCCAGGGAGAGAAGAGAGCCCCATGGTGTGGTGCTTGTAACTGGTCTGACAGGGGTTCCCAGGTGCTGCAGTCGCTGTAACACTGAGATTTGGCAGGAGATGCAAATATGGATTAGGTAGATTGGTAAACCCAGGCTAAGTTTTTTTATATCTTGATCCTGAGAAGGAATCTGATTAGATTAGAGGTGCAGCACAACAGTAACATTCCTGCCATGCATTCCCCTCCTGCTGCTCAGCATGAGTCCAGCTGAGTCTTGCAGGAATGCCTGCTGAGCCTGTGACAGAAATGCTGCTAAACACAAGGCTGAGTCAGAATCCTTTCTTTTCTTCCCTAGATAATAGCTCTGATGTTTTAGGAACTGGGAATTTCTAGTTTCTGTTTGGGGAACCAGGACTGGGTAATGTGTTGCTGCTGCTCTTTATTTTGTACTGTCCTGTTGGTCTGTCTTTCCCTGTAGAAAGGATTCTAGTATTTATTAGATGTGTGAACTTGTGATGCTGCTCTTACATGGTGTGGAGTGAGGGATGTGAAAATGAGGATTTCTGGGGAAGTCTCCTGGAACTTGAGTTTCAGAAAACTGCAATGAAGTATATAACAGATGTGTAGCAGAGAATGCTGTACTAGGGGACTTGGTGTGAATGCCTCATAGCTTAGGGGAAGATTCTGGGTCCAGACCAAGATTCTCAACTTCCTTATAATGAGAAAATTTGCAGCCTAATTCTCTACTGTGATTCCCCTTTAGGCTTATATTGGTGGATGTAATAATCTTGATTCACTAAAGGCATGAGTTGCATAAAGTATGACAGCCCTCAGCCCTGGCAGGATGCTTTTTCTCCCAGGGATGAATGTTCTGAATACTTTCAGGTAATGATCAAATGGATATACCTGTCACAAGTGAGTCGCTTTTCTTTATGCCTGCAGAAAGAGTTAGTGCATGTTTCAGTGCCTGGTTTACTCTAGTGCTATTTATATTTCAAGGTCTTGGAGCTGGATAGAAAACAAGGAACAAGACTGCATAAAGAACCAGTTTCTAGTTTGGGGGGTTATTTTTTTTCAAAAAATTATAAAAATGGTAAACCAGGCCTCACGGAGCTGAGTGCAAATGCTATACCTTGGGATTATTTTTATTATATTTTAAATATGAGACTATGAAAAAAACTTACTCAAGATGCCATAGTGCTCTGTACAAAGCATACACAAAGTCATTTCAACTTCTGTTCAAATATAGCTGTCCCTTGTGTGAGGAACAGGAGAAAACCAGAAAATTTGCCCACACAAATGATGTGGTTTGAGAAATATTGTGAAGGAATAGCATTGAGCACGGATATACCTCTGAAACTGCAAGCTAAGGTACTGCCTTGGAAATATTGCTTGATGGAAGTACAAGACCTGGGCACCCTTTTGTGCCTGAGAGTCTCAATGAAGGTCCTTGAAACTGGGTGAATTCCACTCTTGGGGCCTTAGCAGAGCCTGGATCTACTTGTAGGGGAGAGAAGGGCCATGATTTTAATGCTCCTTTAAAGAGATTCTGAACTGAGGACTAAGAGTATCTATCACTCTCAGAGTACCTGTAAATAACCTCATGATTTGCATTAAGATAAAGCTGTAGAGTAGCACTGTGTTACACTGTGCTGTGGCTTTCTGGTAGAGTGGCTGCCAAACCAGTTAATCAGATCTGCTGGATGAGACCCAGCTGTGAAAGGTGAAGATTTGCCCAATTTTTCCTAAATGAGCTTTAGGCTTTTCTTGCCAGATCTGTTTTGTGGCGAGAGCTGTGAATGATGGTGGTGGTGTGTGTGAACTGTGCAGACCCACACCAGAGAAAGATGGCATCAGCTCTACAAACGTGTTTTATTTGCTTTCCAACCAACACATAATGCTGCTTTTGGAACGAAACCCAAGTAATGCAGGGCGGACCTTGGGTGTCTTAAATGTTAACAGATTGTTTTTCAGACAATAAATGATCTAAGGTGAAGCCTGGGTAAACATATAAAAATAACAAATTGTTTAAGCTGTTATTTCTTGGCAAAAAAATACCGTAAGATTCCAGCTTTATATATATGTGTGCGTGTGTGTATATGTATAAAACTTATTAATTAAATTAGTCCACTCTAATGCTCTCCACATCCTGACATGCTATGACAGTCTGAAAGAAATGATGCAAATCATTTTACTTTTGCAAGCAGGAGTGAAACTCTGGCCCTAGCCTAAGGCAGTGATATTTTTTCACCCAAGAGCTTTGTATTTCTGAAGGCTGCATTGCTGACTATTTAGAATTAAATGCTGCAACTTGAAGTGCAGTTTTAAAGGATTTATCCCAAAATGGCCTTTAAAATCATACTCAAAGTTAGAAAAGTTGTATAACTAAGTGCAGCTTAGCAAAAAAGATAATGAAGCTCTAAATAACAAAATAAAAAAGTCTTCAATTCTCTTGAAAATGTATTTAATCTTCCACATTTTTTTTACTCAACTCTGCTTAACCCACCACCAAGATTATTTCTCTCTCATTTAGAGTGTGACTTTTATATTATGCTCAGCTATTTGCTGTTGTAGTTTTGGTTGGCCTTGGGGACACAGTAAAAACATTGCATCCGTCTGTGAGAAACGAGCTGCATCTGCATCACATCAGCCAAGGGACGCGCTTTTGTAGATTAAACAAATGTGGTTCTTGACGCGAAGGGAAAGGAATCTCAACCCAGAGGTCCGAGAAGGTTCTGAATCGAGCAGGGAATAATCCCCAGGCTGTTTTGGGGCTGCCGCACGCCCGTGGATGCAGGCAGGGGGAGCCTGAGGACCACAGAGCCGCTCCGGGCAGCGCTTCGCTTCCCGAGCGCTGCGCTGGGGGAGCGCGGACGGCTCTGAGCGGGGACAGCGCTGACCCTGCTCCTCCTGCCCCTATTGCTCCTATTTCCCTGACCCTGCTCCTCCTGCCCTTATTTGTTCTCTTTCCCGAAACCTGCTCCTCCTGACCTTATTGCTCCTCTTTCCCGAGACCTGCTCCTCCTGCCCCTATTGCTCCTATTTCTCTAAACCTGCTCCTCCTGCCCCTATTGCTCCTATTTCTCTAAACCTGCTCCTCCTGCCCCTATTGCTCCTATTTCTCTAAACCTGCTCCTCCTGCCCCTATTGCTCCTATTCCCCTGACCCTGCTCCTCCTGCCCCTCTTGCTCCTATTTCCCTAAAGGCTGCCGGGGGTGAAGAAGCAGCCGGGCCTCGGAGCGCGCTGGAGGTGGCAGGGATGTGGCGCTGGGGTGGCTGTGGCGGCGGAGGTCCCCGCGGTCAGGATCCAGAGCGTTCCTGTGGGTGCCGGAGCCGCACCCCGTGCTCTTGGTGGGAGTGTGGCTTCCTCCTGCTCCTGTCTCCATGGCAGTGCCGGGACGTGGCTGTGAGGAGGCCGGGCCACAGCCTCCAGAGCAGCTCCTTGCCACCATCCACAGGCACCAGTCACGGCGGGAGGGATCCCACCACACAAGCATCACTGGGTAAAAGTCTTTGGCTGAGACTCTCATATTGGCTTCTGTCTGATTTTCCTCGTGGTTTGATAAAATACAGTTGTGGATTCAGAACTGCTGCTTTTCCCCTTAGAAGAGGTGATAATTGTGCTGTTTTATATCATTTGCCACAGTCAGCCCAAAGACAGGACCCCGTGTTTTAAACAAATCGTATTTGGGATGCACACGTGGAGTGGGAGCCTTTCTCCGGGTTTTGTTCTGCTGATGTGTGTTTGTAAGAGAGAACAGCACGAACTGAGGGGAGTTTGGTGAGCTGGAGACAGTGACAGAGCAAGTGTGGGCACCTGAGCCCCAGGAGGGGAGTAAATACTTGGGTGGGAAACTCCAGGAGAGCC
Source organism: Nicator chloris (assembly GCA_013400495.1). NCBI lineage: Eukaryota > Metazoa > Chordata > Aves > Passeriformes > Pycnonotidae > Nicator > Nicator chloris. The sequence continues at coordinate 61,740 of WAAE01013207.1, forward strand.
CTGGGGAAGGCTGTGGGCTTCAGAGGTGGGACCGGGCATTTACTGCCTCCACAGCTAAACAGCTGTTAATTATGGGAGTTTTGGAAACGTGGCAGCTCCTCTTCCAAGTGGAAGCAATCCCTGAATTTCTTTCTCCCCAGTGGCCCAAAAGGCACAATGCAAATGAAACCTCTTTCAGGCACTTTGGCTAAGATCACAATTGCCAAGCTTCTTTATTATAATAATTCATGCTGCAATGTAATTCCTAAAGTAACAATAATAATTCAGATGGTGACAGACTCTTAATTAAAATCACTATAGAAGACTTCAGCTTTTAGCTGCTTCACTCTTCCCATTGTCAATACATATTGAGTGCAACAGCTTGGTGAGATGGAGTTAAAAGAGGGCAGCTCCAAGAGCTGAGCAGAGCCTGGATCTCTCCAGGTACTTGCACAGAGCTAAGTAGGGAAACAGCATTTCTGTCAAGGCTTTACCTTGATTTTTCTGATTCAAAGAGATTTGCAAAGTACGGGAATGGGTAGATAAACCAAAGGAAAAATCGTAGTAAAGAAATGTGTGATCTACAGCCTGGAAGATTGACTTTAGATGAGTGAAAATAACTGAGGAATATTGAGCAGAAGGGGAAACTGGAAAATGTGAAAAACTTCTGTTGGACTGGAGTTGGCTCTTAGACAAAGCCACAATAGTAACCAGCACAATTCAACTCTAGACTTGCTTCTGGAAGGGGTGTAAGCTCCCACACTTAATTGGAAGCAGTGTTTCATTGGGAGGCTGGGTGGAACAGCAACGTGACTCTAAATTTTTACCCACCTCTTCCTACTTGCAGAGCATTTTGATTCTTTCTGGATCAAAGTGATAAAAGGATAAAATTGATGATTAGCCTGACTCCCATGGCAATTCCCATTGGCCCTGTGCAAACCAGGGATTGGAGCAGTCACGGAGTGATTTCAGTCACTGACATAGCAAGTTCCTTGTGTTTTATTTTACTCTGGAATTGGTTTCAGGCACAAGTAGACTGATAAGCAGATGATGACAAATAATTGAGTTAATCCCAGAAAGCTCCGGGACTACATCTATCAAAGTAGGTGTAAAAACAATGCATGCAATTTCCTGCCTCTGTCAGGGTGGATTATCTAATTATTTCAACCTTCCAAGGCATCCATTTGCTTATGTCTCCTAGGTGGGATTTCTTGTTGTGGGAGAGTCACTTTCATTAACTTCTTAAACTGAGACTTGAAGAAACGTAGCACGAAGTGTTATATGACAATATACACCATTAGTAGTAGATAGGAATCAGTTTCAACTGATGGAAATACTGAATAAAAGAGATGTTTTATCAAGCATGTAAAAATATAGAGTTTGTTATAATCCAAGTGTGCACATCAGTTTAGATGAAAGATGACCACTGTAGCCTTGTCTTCAATTCATAATAATGATATTCTTATATATAAATCTTATTTACTCTTTTCTAGATGAGTCAGCCAAGGTAAAAACAAAAGTTAAACTAGTTGGAAGGGAAGAACCCTTTCATTCCTCTATTTTCCCTTTTTCCCTTTCTAGGAAAAGTTTCAATAGACACTTTAAAAACTTGAAGAGCAGAATCTCTTCTTGTGCTAGAGATCCATTAGGAACCTTAATAATTTACCATATTGGAGGTTTCCTCCATACAGGAAAAATCCTTTTCATCACTCTGGTATCAGGCACATGTTGGTCATTATTATAGAAAAGATAACAGGAAGATGTAAATCAAGTTCCTTGTTCTTTGACGGTATCAGGAGGATCTCTATTTCTTCCCCCTCTGTGAGTCCACATTTATAAATGTAATTTGAATTCACTTAGGATTTAGAAAAAAACATGTTCAAGTACCTTTTTCTTTCTGTGAAACAAGGATTCAAGTTTTTCCCAAACCTCTGCTGCAGTAAGAATGAGCCTGATGTTACATGCAGTACAGATTCAAATATCTTTGCACCCTTCGTGGTGCTTAATGTGTTTTCCTGGGATACCTGTGTTACAACAGAGAAGCAAGTCTAGCTGTGTAAGGCCTTTTTTGGAATTGAGGCTGGTGTGAAGTGCTTCTAGGTAACTTTCAGCTCACTGATATGCAAACAGGCAAAATTCTTTCTCAAGCTGAGATCAAAGCTAACAGTAGATCAAAAATGTTTAATGAAAATCCTCATAGGTAAGCCATTAAAAATGCAACAAAGTGGTCAGTGTCTGGCAAAGTTAAAGCATGGATAATAACATTCATATGCTAATGCAAAGCTGTTTACATGAGGGAAATATAAACCTATCAAATTGTCTGAAGTTGCCATTAAAGTTCATGAATCCTTTTCTGAGATGAGAGGCATTCCTATTTGAATGTAGATAAATATTCATGGGAGGCTTTCATTTGGAGGGAGAAATTTTCTATTAATAAAATTATATCTGGTCTAGATATAACAGGCTGCTACTTGTGTGTTGCAGTAAAGGTGGTTTGCACTGTGTGAAAAAGTGAATATTCATACATGTCTTTAAAGTTTCTCAGTAGGGTATCACCAAAAAAATAGCTGTCTCTTGGGATTTTTTGTAGTGTTTTTGTTTGTTTGTTCCTTTGTTTTTAAATAGGATCATGGGCATTCTATTGGATATTTTGTCTTTTCTGAGTTTAAGACTAAAGTGCATTTCATCTCAGTTTCTTGAAGGAAAACAAAACTTTCACTGAACAGATCCATTTGTCTAACACTTCAAGGCTTATAGGAAAAAAGAGAAAACTGCAGTGAAAGTTTTTGCCTGGATCAAGTCAATGATATCTCATGTGAGGGCAGGAGCAAGAAAAAGGGAACACGTGAATCCGGTAGAGAGTAATTCTGGTTTAACTTGTCCTAATTGTTGGTGGTTATTTCATGTATGGTTTTTACACTGTTTTTAAAATGGGACATCTCAGATAAAGCTGCTTTCATTCTTTATGACCAAAGTACCTGCACAGGTGTTTAAATTTGGTAGCCCTGCTCAATATTGCTGTGGATCAGATGCTTTTGTGGACATTAAACCAGTACAGCCTTCTTTCCTAGGAATGTTTTATCTTGATTTTGTGTGATTTCTGTGGTGTTTAAGGAGTAGAGTTCATCACTGAACTGTAGGAGGTTTTTTTGAGACGTTTTTGGAAGAGCTTGCTCATTTTTATTACAGGTTTGCAAGAATCTCTAGGATTGTAACACATTTCAGGTCTCTAGGACTATAAAAAGAAAAATCTGTGAAGTTGCTCAATAAACTCCAAAATTTTGAAGGCATTGGTTGCTATAGAGAGAGTGATGGTTTTAAGTTTCGGGTTGTTACGGAAAACTAGCACTGTGCAACCTTGTTAAAACAGGGGAAAGTGCTGTAAGGGCTGCCAGACCCTGAGATCACGACAGATACTTGTCACCAACGAATCAATGAGTGGGTGTTCCCATGAATCAGCATCAAAAATAATCTTACTCAGCATTTTTGCAGGTAATAATGAAGTCAATTAAAAATGGCTAATAATTCAATTTGCACTTGACCCAAGAGGGAAGGTACATATTGAGGACAGAGGATGCTGCTGCCTGGTCAGGCCAGCTCCCTTGGGCTTTAGCACAGCCAAATTCAACATTCCACACCCAGGAAGAAGCAGAGTGTTGGGCACACAGCAGGGATGATATTCTGGGAAACTCTAACTCTGCAATGAGCTAAGGGGAATCTTCAGCTCCAGGAATTTGCCTGTGATGTGTTTAGAATTGTGGAGTGTGGGGCTGTGTGGGGCCCTGACAAGCAGCACCCAGGACGGGGGAGCTGGAAGGCTCGGAGGTGCCAGGAGCCCCACAGGGGGACAGGGATCTGATCAATCCAGAGCTGCCAGTCCTCCTTGCTCCTCCTCCATGTGATTCCTCACATCAAGGCTTGTGTTGCTCCAGGGCTTTCTCATCATTTCCTGAGCGAATCCAAGCAGTATCTTGTTTTTCTCAGGAGCAATCTAGCCCTAAGTTTTTATCAGAGATTAGCAGTTGCTAGACTACTACTGCACTGATATTATTTCTAAAGGATTGAAAAGAAATAAAAACATATATTGCAGGAGCGGATGAAAGATGCCTAATGGGTAGAAAGGGCTGATTTCATCTAATCAGATATGGAATAAAGCTGGATTAATACTCTTGCAGTTGAATGTTGGGCACAGATTTCACTGGATTCCCTCCAGGTTTTTTGATTATAGACTACACCACAGTGGCAAATGCTGGGGTACTCTCAAAGGAGCAGCACAACAGAATTCACATTTGATGCTTCTGTAGCAAACCTAACTTTAGCTGCCAATGTGTTAAATGTTTTATCTCATTCAGAGCCAAAATACAGACTGGATGTTACAGATGGTGATGTGCATGTTTTTGGAAAGATGAATGCCTCGAGCCCTATCTACAAATGGCTAACTAATTAAATATTGTACAGTGAGGTTTTGATTGTGATACAGCGGAAATTTACAGAATTAGCTTTGGTGAGTATTTTTATTCAAGAAACAATCGCTTTTAAGCATAGCATTTATGTATCAGGGGAAATTTGCCTCTACCTACAGAACAGCCACAGAATCTGTGCAGCACATGAGCTGCCTTCATAATAGCAGTTAAACACTGAAGAGAAATTGTGTGTGATACCTCTGCCTGTGGAAAATCTGGAAATTCACTCTGAAGGTGAAAATCTTGGTGGGTCTGTGCATGTGGCTGCAAACTGACAGCCCTTGTGCTTTGGCCAGGGAGGCTCTGCACTGAGCCAGATCATTCTGCAGGTGATCAAACTTGTGGTGAAAAAGGGATGACTGTTCTTTGAGGAGGTGAAGTATCCAAAGAGAAGAGGCAAAGGTCAGAGGAATAATTTAAAAATTTCCTTGCTTAGCAATATATATATTTGAAAAAAAAAAAAATCCATATATCTAAATCATCTGCCTGAGCCATAGGCCACAAGGTTAGAGTATAAACTGTCAATATTAACTGCTGCTAATGGAAATGCAGATTGCTGAGGCAACGAAGCAGAAGATGCATGGACAAGATATGGAACCAAAAGGAGATACAGCAAAGCAGAGATTGGTGCAGGGTCACAGCTGTGGCCAGAACAGGCCTGGGAAACAGGACTTGGAAATGTTGGTCTTTTTTTTTAGAGATTTGCACTGAGGAAAGACCAGCTTTACCATTAGCTTTTTCTCATTGCTGAAACTGGTTTTGGATCCCTGTGGAGGCTAAGACAGCTGTGCAAATAACAATGACTCAAACAGTAACCAAAGACCCCGTGCTGTACTCGAGGCAATCTGCAGATCTTCAGCCCTGTGTGTTCTGGGGAACAATATCAACCTGCTTTCTGAAACACCAGGGCTGCCTCATTCTGAGAAAGGCCATTGGGTTTTCATGTATTATTACAGACACTGAGGGCTTGTTTGCATTTGCTGAAAGAATATTTCATTACGCTGGTTGGTTTTCTTAATGAAAACAAATATTTTAAAGTGGTTAATTTACGAGGATAAATATTATTCAGCAGGTTCCTAAACTCCCCAAGGTAAATAATACAGGCATGGTAAAGGCCAGCTCTGTTATATTAATAATTGATGTTTGGCTTCCTCCTAGCTCAACTGTAATCTATTCATCCTGCTTTGTAAAAGTGCAATTAGAGCTGAATTACAGTAATCAATAGAGCAGCAGCATTTAGAACCAGGGTACATAAATAGAGGCAAATTTTGCACATAGGAAGTTTTTTGAGGTATATTGCAAAAACTGCCTTAGTTGGACGGAATCCTAAATGATCACAAAGGAGATTAAGTTATAATTGATGTAGATATTTTCAGAGGCTTTCTTTAAAACCAAAACCAACTTCTAACAATTTGATTGAAATTATTTCCCTTCCTTTTACTTCTGCCGTGTCTCTCAGCCCAGTTCTCTCATGATGTGACTGATGCAGCTTTCCCGTGCTTGTCCAAACATCTGCACTGTTTGGGGGCAGCTGAGAGGAAGAGGGGGATGTGATGGCAGCAGGCCCTGCGTTTGGGAGACTGCCTGGCAGATGTGGGAGGCTCTGAAAGGAGTAGTGGTAATGGACAGCTCGAAGAGCAACAGAGGAAAACTCACACGGGCTACAGCCAAAGGAAATACAGTGTTGGGGTGGGGGGAGGGAGGGGAGGTGGCATGAAATGACCTCCAAGATCCTGTGAGAACACTTTGCTTAATCACTCAAGTGTATAAGCTATGACAGAGAGAAGAGCTGGTGGTCACCACACTTTGGGGTAGAAAGGAGCCATAGAAGAGCAAGGGCCTTGGCAGTCCTGTGTTTCAGATAATGACAATAAGGGTGTTACTGTGCTGAGAGCAGAGGCTGCCACAAGCCTGGGGCACTGCCCTGTAAGGCTTGTGTAGGAGCTCACAGCAAACTCTTGGAGCATCCCTGTGACTTAGGAGGACTTTGTGCTTTCTTTGTACCCTGGGGACTTAGGGGAGGATTTGGGTACCTTAATTAAAACCTGGATGATGTTCTCCATGCTTTCTCTTCCTGCTTCCTTTCATGCCAATGTGTTAGCCAGGACCAGCCTTCCAGAGCTCAGGAAACCCTTTCTGGCCCCGTGTCCCCTGTGGGGTGCCAAGCACTGCTTGCACTGGGTTTGTTTCTGCCTTTTGGGTTCCATTGCTGGGTCCAATCAAAGCCTAATTCAAACTTAGAGAGTCATCTTCTCCCAATATTTCATTTGTTCAAGGTTAAGGACTCTCTGAAGCTGAACTGAGGCCTGACTTTTCTGCTGGGACTTGCCAAAATCTGTCTGCTTGTCCCCATGGCTGGGCAGCAGCTGCTTGGACAGGGGACAGGACACCCCTGTCCCTGCAGAGGAGCTTCCAGAGGGATGAGCTGCAGGCTGAGTTGCAGGGTGTGGTGAGCTGGATCCAGGGCTGCTGGGAGTCACTGTCAATGAAAAAGCAAATGCTGACTGATTATTATTGCTATTAATAATCACCATCGTAGTCTCCTTCTCTAGAGCATTGTGGTGTTTGAGGTGAAGCTAAGTGCTTTCAGTTATTTGGGAAATGTGGAATGGCTCAATAACGTATTCCCTGTTGTGACTTTTGGAGTTTATGCAATGTCAATAAAGGGATAAAACCTGTTTAATTAAAAAGAGGCTGATTTTATTGAACAAATATGCCAAATAAAAACCAAAATAGAAGCATTAAAATGTTGGTCTAACTTCTGAAGCACAATTTTCAGTTTATTATAGAAATCTAAAAATAAAGCATCTGTTAATGTAATTTTAAAAAATTAATTATTCTTTATTTTTCTGGTGGCAAGAGCTTATTACATGGGCACTACCAAATAGATGGGAGAAAGGTGCTATTTGAATTGATATGGAAGGAGATGCTTTCTTGGCTGGAGCTTTGCACTTTTGAACAAGAAAATTAAATAATTAAAGCTCTGCTTACTGCAATCTGTATTCCTGGGAAGCATTAGCTTGTCAGTGTGTAATGCATGCACCACTCTGCATGTGCATTATGTTTTAATAATGTCTCCATCTTCCTCATAAGGCATATTGTCTTCGAATGCAGCCCTCTCCAATAACCCTGTCCTGGCAGTTGTCATGTGATCCTGATTGCTTTTGGTGAGCAGAATATCCTGTAATTATTTGCCTCTCCTGTTAAGCTTCACATTCTCTGTACACAGAAATGCACCTTCATATGGTAGTATAATGTGAATTGGTTTTTTTTAATTTTATTTTTATAAGCATAATGAAATGTTCTGCCTCCACATCCTGGAGTAGCATAATGCTTCTTGATTTATTGCTGCACCAATTTATGTTGGCTTATCAGAAAGATGCTTCCAGTGCATTAGCAAAGCCCTGAAGTGCTTCTGGTAATAGGAAGAAGCACCTGGGTAGCTGTAAATATAGGAAAGAAGGTTTGCAGTTTGAGAAAACTTAGAGCAGGGAATGCCAGTCAGGCTCAGATCACAGCGTGCTCAGCCTGGCTGTCCCAGTGCCAGCCTTCCCCACAGGGCGGCTGCTTGCAGAATTGAGTTTCTCCCTGGCTCTGGCCTGCTGCCCTTGGCAGTGTTTCCCAAATGTGGGCAGCAGTGCCCTCATTTTCTCACTTTGTTTACCCTGCACTGAAACAATTTGTGGTAATGTGAAGAGGGGGGAGCTGCTGGGTATTAATGCTCCCCTGCAAACCAAGAATTGGACACTCTGTTTAAAGACATTTCCAGAGGCGACATCAATTTAGGGTTAGGAAGCCTGTAAGTGTTGTCACTTACCTACGTAGCTCCATGTGCATCCATCTGGGAGGAGAGGAAGCAAGCAAATCAACAAACAAGTCATTCCTGCCATAAATCTCTTCTGATTGAACCTGAGCACGGCACAGTGTGCTACAGAAGAATGAATAAAGCAATGATAATAACAGAACCTGATTACACAGTGATGGGCAATAGCAGCAAATAGGCCTTATCTTGCACTGTGAAATAGAAACTCATGGCCAAACAAATAAGTCGGGATTCCCAGAGAGAGCATTTTCAGCAATCCACGGGCAATGACCCTCAAAATTATGTATCCAAAAAAAAATTATTTTCACAAGTGCAGCCTAGGCCTGTAGTGCAGCTGAGAAGAAGATATTTGTGTTGCTCAATTGCACATGCAGCCTATCATCAAATTTTCACCCCACTGAGGAGTGCTGCTGGTCACAACTGGGTGCTGGTCAGGACCCAGTCACACAGTATAAAACATTTATACTTTCTGCCCTTGCTTGGCTCATCTACTCTTCCTTCTTCATCTTCATTCAGATAAATAATGACTTTTTAGAAGTGAGATGAGAATTTTAAACCACTGAAAATGGACCAAGGGCTTAACCCTTTGAGCACTTACCTGAATCAGCTCTACTCCCACAGGTTTGTGTGGAGGATGCAGAAGAAACTGGGTTTGCTTTTTCATGCAATCCCCAAAATTTGAATGTGTTTGCACATTTTCTAGCACTGGAAAGAAGGAATATTTTGGCAAATGGTATTTAGATATGGCTTTGAACAACCTAATCTGGTGGAAAGTGTCCCTCCCCATGGCAGAGGGGTTGGAACTAGATGACCTTTAAGGTCCCTTCCAGCCCAAATCATTCTCTGGTTTTATGAAATACTTGTTTATTATTGTAAAAGTACAAATATATATATATGTCAAAACCCAAGGTAACTTAATTTGTGGGCTCCCTGTACACATTACTTCAGCCTGAGTCAATGAAGCACTTGGGCACTTCTTCACTGTCAATAAAATTTGGGTTATGTAGAGTTGTTAGTTTTCTCAGTATTTCGATTTGGTGAGCTCTACTACTCTTGAATTTAGGCAGCCTTAAGCTTTTGCTTAAAATTAAACAGGTTTTTATTTTTTTTTTCCTGAGAGGGAGGAATTATTATCTGTCATAATACTGTCACACAGGGAAGTGAAATAAAATGGATAGTTTTGGTGCTAAGGGGCTGGTGTAGGGGAAAAAAGGTGACAAATCTTGGGAGGATGGTGAGAGCCTGCCTCTCTTCCTCCCTGTGCTCCTGACTGGGAGGCATTGGACCCTTGTGTCCCCACCTGGCACAAGAGCCTGGAGTGAGATCAGCTGGAGAATTAAGGATGCACAAGGAAGGGAAACTCACCTCGGCCTTATTACTACTAAGAATAAATCCAGCAGCCACTTTTTCCTACATGAAAATAATTTCATATAAATAAATATAATCAAGTATCACTTTTTTCCTATAGAAGTTTCACTAGAAATTTTTCAGCTACAAAACTGCGAAAGAACTTATTTTTCTAGTTAAAAATATACTACTGGTGTCTGTGTGAGGGTTCAGCTTGGCTGTTCCTTCTCCAGTTTGTAGTACATGCTGAAAAACTGCCCTAAATAAGATTGTTCTTCACTGGTAGCAGAAGAACTGCAATAATTTATTCTAGCTGAGTATAATTTTCTTTAAAAGATTTTAAAAAATTGAAATAACTCCCAAGAATGTTTTACAACCTTATCAAAAGAAAACATCAAGAGCACTAATTCCAGAATTATGCTTGCATAAATCACGGTGAAATGTTACAATTGCAATGGATTTTGTATCCTTTAAAAGTAGCATGAAATATTGCCAAGAAATAGAGTAAAACATGCATCCAACTGTATTGTAACAGCAATAGTAATAATTGCTGATGGCTGTCAAAGGTCGCTTTTGGCTCTAAAATCTCAAATCTTTCTCCCTGTTAGGAGCATTAGTAAGTAGTTGTTGCTTGACTGCCAGCTTATTTTGTACCAACAAAGCTCATCAAAATCTCTCTCGTGTTAAAGATGCTGCATTAATTGCTGCTTGGCAGTGCACACCTGTCTTTGTAACCCCAGGTTTAGGGGGGGGTGGTGTTGTACCTCAGCACTTGCAGCATCAGAGGTGCATGGAGTGTCTCAGTGTTGCATTTAGGTAAAACCTTACAAAGGGAAGGCTTTGTAAAACCGTGGCTCAGGCCTGCTGCTTTGGCTAAGCAGAAAAGGACTGTGGGAAAGAGACTCAGCTGAATTAGGGGTAGGAAAACAAGTTAAATAACCAGCACGTGTTCACATCGTGGTGTACGGTTAAATTACGTTTGTTATGATGTAAAACAGCGTAGCTGAGAATGTGCAAACTGCTTAGAAAGGCCTGGTTTTGGCAATGAAGCAGCTCTCCTTGCACTGCCGGGGGCTCTGTGTCCCCTTGCACCCTCCCTCCCGTGTCAGGAGTGTCTCAGCAGGGCTGTGGAACGCTGCCCTGGGCTGGGCAGCTGCCAGGGCACCATTCAAGGGGACTGTTGGCTGAAACTCAAACCAGGAGTGGAGCTTGTTTGCCAGTAGAGCTCTGCTTTCCATGGTGCAGCTTTGGAGCCCACCTGGACATTTACTGAAGAGGGAAATAAGAGGGGAGTGGGCTTGTGAAATCTGATGTAAAGCAAATCTGGCTTCAGTCCTGAGTGTTTCTGTCTCGCTCTTGTGCAGCTGCATTTTTTGCTTGTTTCTCATTTGTCAGCACTTATCATTATCCTTCAGGTTTTCCCTGTCAATTTGTTTAGAACTGACTTCTTCCAAAAAAATCCCCTGTCATTCATGCTGTAGGAAAACACAAGATACAAAATAATTACGAAAGATAAACTTAGGTCTGATATGAACGTGGAGTTACCAGTTTATTAAATACATCTTATTGTGTGTACCAGTAAACACATAAATTTAAGGCTTTTGAGATGCACACAAATGTATGGAGTTTAAAAATGTAAAACTGCATGATAAAATTCTAGGCAAGGAGTATATATTTATCACAAAGCAATTAAATATCTTGGTTTGTTTATTCCAAAATTAACTTGGCACATTAATTTAACACAAAAAGAGTGATTTAATGAAATCCTCAGAGAATTACTATCTGCCCTTTGAATAAGTTATCTAAAATGCTATTTTATCATGCAAAGCTATGTAAAATAAATTGCATTCAAGCAGTGGTTCAGAAAGTAGCTTATCGTAACCTCATGTTCATAAAGAAATGACATAAAAGATCTGGGGATCACTGCTTTTCCTTCAAAACGGGAAAAAATAAGCAGAGGCAGTCTTTAATTTGAAAAGAGCTAATTTGACATGGAGATAATTATCTTGGTACTTTGAAATGTGATTAACTGTAATTATAGCCAGAAAAACCCTACAGGGAGTAGAGCAAACACAATGCAGTGTAGAAGCAGCAGGGTGACCTCATGTGTGTGATTCATGTGATGGAACAGGTCAGATCCTTTTCAAAAGGGTACAAATTGTCCTGTGAAAACATGCAGCCATTTCCTCTAATGGAAATTCCAATTTGCACACACATTCAGCCCTCAGCACGAGAGTAACATGGGCAGTGTTTACCTTAAAGAACTGTCTTCACTACCTGTGTGGACACAAGCACAGAAACTACAGCTGGCACATCAGCTAATGTAAATCCAGGAGCTGTTTTGTCCATGGATAATCACACTGAACTTCCAGCAGGACCAGCACATTGATTCCAATAAGAAGATTGCAGGAAGGCAACCCAGCAAGCTGTTTACTGATTTTTTTTTTTTTCCAATTAATGGAAAAGACTGTTCTCCCAATTTAGTTTGGCAGTTAATTTGAAACATGAGGACTAGTGGTACTAAATAGATAATATTGTTCTATATGGCTGGAAATAGTTTTCAGAGTTTGGTTTCCTTTTAACTGAACCTAATGAATTGCTCCTCTCAGTCCTCTTTTCTGACAGTGATATATTCAAGTCCTATATCACGCTGGGCCTTGGATTTTTATTATTTTTTTAAGCCTTTCCCATTATTTGCCGTAAAAGAGACTTAAACCATGGATCATTTGTCTCAGCTGAGGTGGCAGATGCAAAGGTCCATGCAAAGAAGGGCTAACTAGCATGGATTATTTGGTACTCTCATACTGAAGGCAGTTCCTGATCAGGGAGAGGAAATCAGGAGTCTGGCTGTCCTTATCCACTTACACAAAGCTCAGAGATGTGTGGCTTTCCATTTCAGCAAATGCTTTCATACTCTTGTTTTATGGAAAACAGTAAACAGGATTATGGGTTTATAGTTAGTGTGTTATACAAAGCTCTGTATCTTTTCCCAGAGGGTCTGACCATTCTAACTCTTTGTTATGGAATGTTGGACAATAAGTGTATTACTATTTGTTTGTGTTATTGACAGTTTAGCATTCCTTTCAGATGAGCTTTTGAGCAAGCAATGGTGTGCTTTCTGTTACATTTCAGCCTGTTATCTCAAAATTGCTCACTGCAAATGGTTTCATTCAATAACTGAACAGTTTATTTTATTTTACCAGTATGGTTTATGTTTGGTGGGGGTTGTTTTTGTTGCTGTTGTTTTGGCTAAAGGCTTTCTTTGGTTCGCTTCATGTGCGTAATTTATCGACTGATGTGTTTGGGCATCACAAGGTAGAATGTGGCTTCTAGGCCCTGAGCAGCTTGGTTAGTTCTGTGCTCTGATTTCATTCTTTCTGCATGTAAATGACATTTTAAAACTGTAGTTTCGTTGTTTGCAGGTGGTGAAACCATGAGAAAAGCAAACGGATTAATTAGGTAGAGATTATTACCTGAGTTTCCTTTTCAGTGTTACATAGCTTTACTGAACTGAGACACATCTCAAAACTGCTCCAGTTTATATGACTCAGCTGCACTTTTCAATCATAGAATCGTACAGGACTAGAATGGTTTGGGTTGGAAGGGACCTTAAAGATTGTCCAGTCCCCCCCCTGCCATGGGCAGGGACATCTTCCACTGTCCCAGGGTGCTCCTAGCCCTGTCCAGCCTGGCCTTGGGCACTGCCAGGGCTGGGGCAGCCACAGCTGCTCTGGGAACCTGTTCTACTGCCCTCACAGGGAAGAATTTCAGTACTGCTTGCCTTTTTCTTTTCTTATCAGTTATACAAAAAAAAAAATCCATTTTTGTTTAGTTTAACTTTTAATCAAATAAATGCAAAAATCTTGTACTGTAGAAAAGTTGTTGCTGCAGTAGCTGGGAATGCAATGGATACTGTAAAAAGTGTAAAGCAAAAGGTTTCTACATAAACACTAGAGAAAATCTGAATATTTTGGATAGAAGAGGGACTGTCCAAATGACCCTGACAACTCTAGTATTAAAGCATAGGAAAGAAGCTTAAGCAGCTTAAAAGCCAGCCTGGTATGCTCCTGCCCTTGGGCACAGCTCCTCTGGGCTCTTGAGAGTGCATAACTAATTTAAATTGTCACGTGCTCATACAGCAACAGCCTTTCAGCTTTTACTTTGTTCCACTCTGTGCCACTTGTACTTCTGACTGATCCCACAGTGACAACCTAGAGCTTCCCATTAAAACCCCACTGAGGTTTAGTGAAGGGCACGAATTGCCAAATTGCCCATCCCCACGACATTGCAGAACTGCAGGGAAATGTCTTTTTATTTTACCTACTGCTTAAAGATCCTTAGACAAGCTGATAGATAATAATCACATTCACTGGCTTTCCTGTTTTGTATTTGATATGGTATGGAAAAATTTACTGTTCCAATTACCCACTTTTCAGGATGGGGGGGTCTTAGCCAGAACTGTGGCCTCCCTTGGTGGCTCCCCTCCACCCTGAAATCCACCTGCTCATCCTCAAAGCAAGCACCTCTAGAAATCACCAGCATAGCTACTGTTGGGTTCATCTTCTTGTGTTCGTTATTACTACCTTCTTTTTCATATTTTTATATTTTTTTCCCAGTTTCTGTCACATATTTGCAAGCAATGAGGTGGTGATGATCCCAGAGCTGAGTGTGTTGGCAGGGCATGAGAGCAAATACACCAATTGTGCATATAAATCATGAAGCACCTACAAAAAAGTACTGATCCCCTTAGCTACATCCTCATCATTCATATTCTGTCTGAGAACGAGGAGGATGTTGTGTTTCCAACCTACCTTTGTTATTTATTCTCTTCAGTAGGGCTAATATTTGCAGAAATGCTCAAATAGAGATAAATCTTTTTTAATTCCTTAGCATTTTATTGTAGCAGTGTTCATCATGATGAATTCTTTCAGTATTTAAGAAAATCATTTGTCAATTAGCTTTTATGGGGAATTATACATTGTGATTAGTCATCAGCTGGGCATTATGGTGTTATCTGACAACTGTTATTAAAACACACAGTAATTTGCTTTAATTATCTATCAAATAGCCAACAGAAGTTTCCAAAATAGTATGAGCTTTGGAATTATAATTAGAGAATGCTTTATTGGGAATTGTTTTATTACGCAGTGTTACTGTTCAGAATTAATTATTTTGTTTGAAGAAAATTTATTATATTATTTACAAAATACAGCTTACCTGTTTTTTAATTGATTTTTGTAAATGCTTGAAGAATTACAACTGCATTAACAAGATTTAAATAACTAGATAATCATTCTGAGGTAAATAGGCTTGATTAAACAATGAATAGTTTAAAAAATACTTTATTTTGTTCAAAACAATGGACAGGTTCCTACAAATCTGTATTACTTGATAAAGTCTTGTTCCCCCTTGATTTGGAGGTTGGTGCTGCACTGCAGGATTGGTCCAAAGATAATTTAATCATTTCTGTAAGCAACATCTATAAAACATTGACCCAACTTAGTAGATTCTGTAATGAAATGGTGCATCTGTGTGTAACATCAGCAACAAATGTTTCTAAGTAAATGAGAGCATTATTTTCTTGCCAAAGAGCAGAGTAGAAATGAACTGATGCAAACCCAAACAGGAGCCAGTGCTGCTGTTCCTCCTTTGCTGCTGAGTATATCCAAGATCATCCTTACCTTGCCCAAAGAGATTTATTGACCACAGCATTCATTCCAGAATATCCAAGTACCAATAACCTAAAATATATACCAGTTTTATAAGTCTATATGTAAGTTTTAAACGTTTTTGCTTGCGAAGGATGTTCTTACTGGCCTTCTCTTGTCTCATTTGGAAGATGGAATGTCTCTTTGCTCTGGAGCTGGCTTGGCTCTAAGGGAGACATTACAGTGGCTATTCAAACCTCTGGATGCAGATACCATGGAATTATTGTGGCTTCCATTCAGTGGAGTATCTTTAGTGTAGGAGGTGCATGTGAAATCAGTCTGCATAAACCTTGGCTCCATAAACATTTTTAGGCTGAAAGCTTTTCTACAGTAGTAATAATAACAACAACATTACTGGTAACTGCCACCCACTGTATAAAGGGTGCTTTGCCCAAAGAGTCCTGAATAAATCTGCAGCAATCTGATGCTTAACCGTAGATATTGTAAAATGAAAGGCAGATTGTTGGCATTGAGAAAGACAATTTCCAGTGCCACTGAGCTCCTTCTGAAAGCTCTGTGGGGTCATGACTGGCCCACCCCGTCTACAGCATCAACCAGTAGCAAATACTGTTGGAAAGAGAGAAAGAAACATGCAAGACTAGAGTTGTCTTTGATCTGGATTTCCAGTGCCAGTTTCCAGCATTTTTCTGCTCTGGCCTTCTCTTGAACCAGAGAGTGAACAGGAAGCTTTGAGTTCAAAATCCACAGATGGACCTTTCCTCCATGAAACTTTCGTTGCACTTGTATTTTTATGCCTTCCCCACATTCTGAAGCAATCGTAGCATGTGGAATACATATTTCCTTTCTTTTGCTTTGCTTTTGTAGTTTGGTGATTTTTCTGCAGGCTTTTTATCTCTTTGTCCTTTTATTTATTGATAATTTGGGAGATCTAAATGGTGCATTGGGAAGACTTAAGGTAGCTGAGTGCTACCACTGCATGTACTTCATTCTGATACCAGAACATCCTCCTCTGCTCCCTCAAATGTCTTTAAAAGATCCGTGAGCAGTGTTAGGTTCCTGTGCACAGAACTTTAACTGCTTCCCCAGCATCTTCCCACCCACTTATTCTCCTTCTCTCTGAGGGCAGACTCATCCATTTACAATTTACAAGCTGACAAAAGGGGCTGGTGTTAAGTACTGTGCTGGCAGAAGGTATAGTCTGCTTCTAAGATATGTCTTTAAGATTTCTTTCCATTACTTGTCTTGCTGTAATGTTCTCTTCTGATTTGTACTGCATGAAACAGGAGCTTAAAAGAACTTAAATACGGGTCAATCACCAGTCAAATGTGTTGGTGCAAGTCTGTGATGAATCTACAGAGTATATGAACTACTGGAACCTGTACAGAGATGCCCTACATAACCTTAATCTGTTTTAGTTACCTGTGCTGCTCTGCAAGGAATTGAATTCCAAATATTGCCACTCCTTGCTAGTCAGTGTCCGGCTGGGGTTAAAAATGGCCATGGGGGAAAGGACAGGACTTAGAGCTGTGTCCTGGCAGAAGCTGTGTCATGCCTGAATTGCCTTCCACAGCTGAAAGCAAATCTCACTTCAAACCCCCTGCAGGATCTGTACAAGTGTAACCACGTGCTGGAATGGGCTGGATATATCAAAGATTAGTACACGATTGAAACAGAAGTAAATTATGCTGCACATGAAGTTTCTGTGGTTCCTCTGAAGGACATTACTGGGGAGTCAGAGGTTGGAGACGAGTGAGCGATGAGATAATATCGCTCTAAATAAAATATGAAACAAGAATAATGAAAGCACTGAGATGTATGTTCTCACAGAGTTGGAAGAGTTTTATCAGAAACTACAATTAGTTGTCAAAAACATCCCTAAGCCAAGACTTTCTTGTATCATTTAGACTTCAAAGCAGTGTGTCATTCAGAATACACACTGCAGTGCAACTGGGAGGCAGCTTAGAAGATAATGGGAATAGCACTTTGAGATACTTAGATGAGAGTTAAATGAGTTGCTAAAGATAGTTTTCATCAGGGACTTCAGTATTATTTAATTGTTGTAATTGATGTCAAAATAGAAAGAAAAGATAAATGTAGATATTTCCAAAAGATGCACAGAAACAGGAATTGTTTCGCAACTAAGTCCAAAGAATATAAGATAGAGACCAAATATGTACAGTGTTTGGATTTTTTTCCCCTCTGTTACTGATAAAGCTAATTACAGAAGAAAGTGGAGAAAACTGTTTTGTATTGTCCAAACAAACACATTTTAGCTAAAAAGCATTCCATTAAAGTCCACTTGGGTAGAGGCAGTGAAAAAGCAGCACACAAGAAGCTGCCAACAATGTTAATAGATTATATCTCACCTGGGAGAAACATACTGCTGATAAGACTGCTGATGAATGAAAGATAGCTAAAAATCACAGAATGAGGCAATTTCTGCTGCCTCTGAGCTTTGTGGAAGGTAAATGGAAGGGAAAATGACTTAAACATCATGAACATGATGGGAAGAATGCAGTCACAGATTCAAGAGATTTTTGTTCATAGGTTGCTGAATCTTCTCTGCCCAAAGGTAGAGACTGTGCCTCTGACCATTCTGTGCTCAGTGGGGCTTTGGAAATTGGGAATTTGTAATTTATTACTGTTCATGGGGCATTTATTTTGCCTCTAAAGATTGAAGTTTCACAGTACTGTTCAGTTTAGTATTTAAATGAGGCATATTTAGTCTACCTTTGCACCTGTAGGATGTTTTGCCTCCTCCTGTGTGCTGTCCTTCAATTGCAGCAGCTTCATTTCATGCTGACTTGAGATATCTTTGAAGATATTTATGCTTCCTTTGTAGAAAAAATGCTGGCTTAATTAAGACAAACACAATTTCCAGGCTGACGGGCTCTGGACGTCAGGGCTGCCTAATCCATAGCCACAAGCTAGGCCATGACTCCATGATTTTGTCACTGATCTTCCAGGTTTTTCTTTACCCACCCAGCTGATCCATCCCCAGGTGTTTCCCTCGGCTGTGAGTGCAGCTGACATGAAGGGCTCAGAGTGTGACTGCTCACAGTGCAGAGCCTGTGGAGTGTCCCTCCTGTCCCAGAGAAGCTGATGGATGTGATGCCTGCCGGCATGAGTGGAAGCGTGTTTGCCTGGGAAACAAAATGAAGGGAAAGGCAGAGATGAGAAAAAATTTGCAAGACAAATTGTGGTGGAAATGCCAAGCTTTACTGACCTCAGTGGAACAGCCTAGAGATGGCAAGAAATTCAGGGTGGAAAAGTTGATGATTTATAGACTGCTTGTGAGAATGGCCCATATCTGTTGCTATGAATTAGAAGTAAGGACACATTATCTGTCAAAATACAAAGCTGTCCTCAAAAACAAATGTGTCTGAAAAATGATTGGCACAAGGTGAGGAGAGAAAAATGATCACAAGCAACTCTTCTGAGTGTCACTGTGGTTAGGCCCAAAAATTATTGTATGAATTCCAACCTTCCAAAAGCTGATAGAGAAAATACTCTTGTAAATTTTAAATGATAAATTTTGAACAGTCGGACATATACTTGCATTTACAATAAATATATATAAACTTATAGGTAAGTTTTTTCTGTTACCATAACGCAAAATTTTCTCTATCAGATATACAATGTCAGATATGCCTTGGGAGAAAATACCAATGCCTTATTTAATTGGAAAAAACACAAAGGTTTTGAAGCAGCTATTTCTCTTCCTAGTCTGTATCAAGTATCGTGGCTAGGAGAGAGATGTTTTCATTTTGTACTGTAATCTGAAGCAGAGGTGTTAAAAGAACTGAAAAGAAGAATGAACAGTGGCTTCTGCTTGTCCAAACATTATAGTCCAAGTAAAGCCATTTAAATCCAAGCATATTACAAGTTGTGAAAACAAAAATATATTGACCTATATATGCAGTCTTTAATCAGGCAGTCAAAATTGATGTTGTAATAGAGAATTCCTGCTAAGTCAGAAGTTTCATGCCACTGTAGGTACTTCAGTGGGAAATCTGAGCCACATCTTGTTGTGTGTGTTAAATTCTAGTTTGCACATTACCTCAGTGTATTTTGGACCTTTGGGGTATCTGCAATCCCAGGCAAACTGCTGGAAAAGCCACTGTAGCTCCTGATATTTTACGACTAAAGTCAAAACTGCAGTTGAGTTGGATCTGAAAATAGTGGGGAAACCCAGCTGTAGCCTGGCACAACTGACAGGCTGTTGTGTAGAGGTGACATCCTCCAGGGGACAGGTCAGGCTGACACCTCACATGCTCTGTCACGCTTGTTGCAAGCCAGATGGAGACCTCTGATTTTGGGTTGGTTTGTTTTCAGATAGCAACGTGGCCTAAGTGGTGCTGTAGTCAGTCACCAGCTCTGTGTGAGTTATGCACAAGTATGGTTACAAAATCAACTGCTTGGCACCCTCCTCCTCCTGCTCCCCACACAGACTGACAAAAAGCCCTGCTGCTAACCTGAAATAAAACATTCCCTTTAGCTGCTTCTTGCTATTTAACTTCTACAAAGGTAGGCAAGGAAGGATAATTTCTGTGCATGCCAAATCTACCCTCTCATGATATATATTCAAGCAGTTTATATTATGTTTCTAGGTATTCCTTTACCCATTAAATCCACATATATATCAAATTTCCTGAACCTGCTAGGAAATGATACATTTCTCAGAAACTCTTTTGATCATCCTAGGGCTGTGCAAACCAAGAGTTTTTCAAGAAGCTGGCACTTTTTCTTTGTGGTGGGAGCTAGAGATGACATTATCTTAGAGGTCTTTCCCAAGCTTACTGATTGTGATTCTGTGTATTGCAATTACTTGTAGATTATATGATGACTCTGAGGAGTATTTGGGGTTCTCTTACTGTGTTACGTGGTGGGAGTGAAGCAGTTCAGTCCAACAGCACCATCAGATTGCTTGCAGAAAGCTGTGCACAGAACCTGCATGTTGGGGATTTTTACTGTGCAAATTTTGCTAAGGGTGATTTTTACTGTAGAATTTATACTAAAGGTAATTCAAACACAGGCTTCTGCTAAGTCCAGTAGCAAGACCCTTTCATGTGTACTGTTTACCTTCTGATCCCAGCTCTGCCTCTACGAGTGTAACTTCTGCTTGGTGTGGGAGATGAAGTCATTGTACAGTTGCCAATTCTTTAACTGACAAAAAACATGAGCCATCAGTACTCTGTTATTGGTGGAAGTTTTCTTCTCCTGCTAATTCTCTGTTACTTATAGGTAGAAGAGACACACTTCTCCGGTCTCATGTTCCAAGCCCCTGTAAAAGTTGGGTAAAACCAACAAACATATGCATTTTGAATGTGCTTTAATTCCAGAATTGCTAATTTTAAATTTCTAACATTATGGGGGGAAAAAATGCCTTTAGTAAACAATGTGGTACATTTTGATTATGCATTACTAGAACAAGGCAATGCCATAATTTATGTCTTGAGGTTATTAAAAGGTTATAATGCTAAATGGTTTGTGAAGAAGATCTATCACAGCTGTGACACAAAGTGGTTGCCTGTTGTGCTAGGACAAGAAATGCCAACAGTTCTGTGTTTCTTTGAGCAAACCAAGTTATAATGTGCTGTTTCTCTCGGTGCTGCAGCACATTCAACAATATAAGGATGGCTCTAATGAGTCAGAAAAAAACCCCAAATAGCTCAGTGACCTACCTCTGACTGAGGCTATAGACTGACACTTAAAAAATAATTCAGCATAACGCATGCATTCTGTGACATTTCCCTCAAATTTTTTCTCTTGCAACTTTGTGACAAGAGGAATGTTCTGTAATCAGTCTTTAATTCCTCCTTTAATTTGTCCAGTCCCTCAGCCTCCCTAGTCCTGTATCAAGATTTCCATTCATTTTAACATTATATTTTATCCCCACAGATTTTAAACTTCAAAGTTATTTTAACATTTGATGTATTGACAATGCTATAAATCATCCATTCATTTTTTCATGGGTATCCCAGATCCTTTTCTGTAGACCTGCTCCCTAGCTATTAATTTCTATCACAACACATGCTGCCTTTGTAGGGTGTTATTTGTCTGGGTTATTTTTAATTCTAATCCTTTTTGCATTGAAGTTCCCAGCTGTACCCACTTCACCACCATATACAGCTTTACAAAGCTCATTCTCTGACAGCTGATTAACAGTGTGGGCAGTGCTGGACTCACAGGTTCTCACTGAGCTCCTCAACCACAACTCATTGCTCCAACAGGGAATTGCTGGTAGTGCATCCATCAGCACTGCTTTGGGAACAGCTGCTCTCCACAATACTCCAATTTATACCAGGTTCCTTAATAGACATGAGAATGTTTTGTGAGATGGTGTGAAAATCTGATTTAAAACAGTGGTAGCTACTGCTAATATCCCATTTCCAAGGCCTGTTATCCTATTACAGCAACAAACGTGGTTGCATGACTTGATTTGTCTCTGATAAATCCATGGGGGCTATTACTTATCACCTTCTAGTATTCTAGCTGCTTACAAATAGGATTATTGCATTATGTACTTTAATAGGCATAAAATATAAATGAAGGCTTTAATAAATTGAAGCATCAATTATTTTGAAAATTTAGTATTAATACAGCTGTTTACCTAAGGCACCATGTTATGTGTCACAACTTCTGTCCAATTCCTACACAAATTTCCTAACCAGTGAGCCTTGCTCAAGTGCTCAGGGTCCCCTTTTCCCCCTCTCATTGCAAACACTGCCAACAAAAGATGGC
Source organism: Nicator chloris (assembly GCA_013400495.1). Lineage (NCBI taxonomy): Eukaryota > Metazoa > Chordata > Aves > Passeriformes > Pycnonotidae > Nicator > Nicator chloris. Next base: position 83,765 of record WAAE01013207.1, read on the forward strand.
AATGCATCCCCTGGGTGTGGGAATGAGCAAACTGCTCCTGGCTGTGCCACTGCTACCAACCTGGACTGCAGGGCACCTCAAGGCACTGCACTAGCAGGGGCTGAGGCTGGAGATGGAAGTGGCTCCAAACCCACATTTCTCTTGATGACATTCACCTGAAGTTTATCAGTTTTGTCTCACTTCTCAGTTACTGCTGTTTTGCTAAGTTGCTAGACATGTGGAAAATAAATCTCCCTCTCAAAAACAAACACCTAGGGCTGGGTAATGTTAAAGAGAGATGCTGGTTGACATTTCTTAGTTATTGCCCTTGTTTCTCACGTCATGGTCCCTTCTAGAACCTGCCAGACTCTGGCCATCTGGGGATGCTGAATCAGAGGCAGAACTGGGAGTTAATGGAATGTTGCACTATGGCTCCAAGTGTCCACTGTAACCACCCTGGCTCAGCAGCAGTCATGAAGGGCTCCCCTGGGTGGGCTTTATGGGATCCAAGTCAGAATCTGTGTCTATGCAGGATTGGCCTTTAACTTCACCTGCCTGAAGCAGGGCCTTGGCTGAACCACACACACATTAGAAGTTCCCGAGTTTGTTGTAGTATGGGCAACACCCTTTCTTTACTTGTCCCTTTGCTTCAGCTGCAGCATCTGGATCCATCTGAAGAGAGGGAGAAAGCAATCTTGTCTTTGCCTCTTTCATGAGGCACAAAGAAAAATGTACTTTAGAGTTAATATCTGCATGCACACAGGATGTGAGTTGTTCATAAAACAGCCTGGACATGATGGTTTTCAATTTTTGCTGACTGCTACTTGCATAGATTGTGACAGAGTCCCTGAAATGAGTGACACCTGTTTAAAACTGGTGTCAGACAGAACTCTCCCTCAGCATATCCACAGAGCAGTATTATGACCACACTGTAGTCTCTGGTTAATACTGTTTAATTCTATCAATCTGGCTTTTTTACTAGTTTATTGTGAAGAAGCTTTTATGATTTGCATCTTGAGAATTCTCTTGGACTTTTCTGTAGTTTCTGAGGATTTTAGTTTCTATTCTGCAACTGAGGGAGCACATCAGTGCAGTGCAGGACAGAAGAAAATACAAAGTACAGGATAATTGGTGTCTTTTTGCTTTGTTCTAGAAACAACAAACATTGTTTCTCCTGCTGTTCTGCACGCAATGAAGCACTGGCTCTGTGCTGTATTGGCAGGGCCAGTGCTGGCTAAAAGATCTCTTTGTGGCTTTGTAACTCAATGTCTAACTTAAATCAGCAGCCCTTCAGGAGGGCTCTGTGTTCTGGGTCTGCTGTAGCATCTCCTGAGCTGGACACACCAGAAATCTGTAAACAAAGAAATACACTTTATCGTAAGTCAGGAACAAGTGCTCACTCCAAGTTTTTATTGAAATTGAACACAGTATTCAAGCATAGTTCTGGTTGAGAATCTAGATAGCTAATCTCTGATTTTACAGCATGCCTCACTTAACCCTTCTGCTGTACATTCCCAGGAACGTGGAAGTGAGCAGGCACCTTGTCTCTCAGCCGACCACCACCGTGTCATCCCCAACAAACTCGTAAACTGGGACCTCGAGGTTTAAGGGAGCAGGGCCTTTCCTGATCCTGCCAGAGGCGTCATAGTGGGAGCCGTGGCAGGGGCAGTAGTAGCCACCAAAATCCCCAGAGTTGGCGATGGGGACACAGCCCAGGTGAGTGCACACACCCACCAGGATCACCCACTCGGGCTTCTTCACTCTGTCTAAGTCGTGCTGCGGATCCCTCAGTTGAGACAGATCAACTTCGGCCTCCTGACTAATTTCTGCCTGGGTTCTGTGACGAACAAAAAGGGGCTTCCCTCTCCACTTGAAAGCCACGTTCTTGCCTTCTGGAATGTCAGACAGCTTGATCTCAATCTTTGACAAGGCCAGCACATCAGCAGAGGCACTCAGGCTGGAAATAAACTGGGTGACAACATTCTTGGCAACATAGGCAGTTGCTACACCTGTTGCTGCAGTCATCAGGTAGGAGAACCCTTTCCTGGAATCACTGCTGCCTTGGGAAGAGACACTGGCATCTTGCACCTCCTCGCGGCGATAGGCAGAGAAGTCGGGGACCGTGACATCGTTATGGATACAGCGCACACTGGCAGGGGCTGCACGGAAAAGGACAGCAAATGACACCACTTGCAGGTAAAACACACTGTCATGCATTTGAAATTATACTTCTTTAGTGGCATTTTTGGAATAATGGGTAAAAGTTATTCCAAAGTCTGGGTAGGATTCCATTAATTAAGCGGTTCAATTTTAAGTTGTATGGAAATGGTTTTCAGAGGGAATTTTTGGTAGATTAGGGAAACTAGTTTCACAGACCACTTGCTATTCTTTGAAAAAGAAACCTGATCAGGGTGCAGAAAATCTGTGAGAAGTTCTGGGCGTCTGGGAAAAAAGTGAACAGTTTTTTCAGTAAATTTCAAGAAAAAACTCCTGTAGGACACCATGACTAGCTCAGAAAAGACAGACGTGTTTTCCATTCAAATGTTTCCTTGTAAAGAGCTGCTAAGAAGAAATCTGATGTAGTGAAGTTTGCACATCTGCAGTGTAACACTTCTGTGCTATTTTTTGTCTGAAGTAACTTCTACGCCTGTAATAATATTAAGTGTGCGGTTCAGCATTTTTAAAATTAAAAATATCAGGCATCCTCTTTCATATTGAATTGTTGTCCTAGCTAAAAGCCACAGTAAATAATTTTAATCATTCAGTCCCCAGGCTAGCTTTTTAGAAGATTTAGGGATAAAGCTAACAACTACCCAATTTCAAGTGGGATTCCCCCATCAAACCTGTGTGCTCAAGTAACAGGATATGAAGGATAACTAAAAGGCTTCCCATGAGTTTCTCCATGCAAAAGAAAGCTGCTTCCCCCACTGAAAATCTCTAAGCCAAAGAAAAGAACAGGGCAAGGACAAAATATGTTACTTGCCAAAGTACAACCTGTTACTTGAACAGTATTATATACTCTTTGTATTTTCTAGCAGTAGGCACAAAGTCAACAGATGACTCAAAGTACTTAAGCTCGCAGGGATTTATATGCAGTATAATGAGGATAATAATTACATTTATTTACAAGTAACTCAGCACTGAGAAAGTAATTGCTGTAGGATTTTAACTGCAAAGAAATTAAACCGAAAATTGACATTCTGAAATAGTGCTCCATACTAAGTTATTTAGTATCTCAGTATCAAGACTTAAAGCATTTAGTAACAAGTAATAAGACTAACTTTTAAAAAATCTGCTATACTCAGTGAAAAGCACATGTGATAATAATTAAAATGTAGAGCACAGTTCAATGTCAACTATGTCAGTTACAGATTTGTAGAATTTTCCCCTGAACAAACCCTTGACAGCTGAGGGTCAGGTGAAGTACACAGCTCTAATTGCTATAGAGCATCTTCTGCACGGCACTGCCCTCCCAGAATTAAATGTGCGCACTCTGCACCAGCTGAAGCAGAACGTTCCATCGGTGACAGCTGCAGAGCAGGGCAGCAGCACTCCAGGAACTGCAGCTCCTTGTGGCAGGGAGAGCCACAGCCCTTAGGCCAGAGGTCGGGCTCTAAAGAACACCTCGGGTCAATCCCTCTCTGATGCTTTCCCGACCTGGGGGCACCACAGGGTAAAACACACGGTGTGTTCTCAGTGCACCCCTCTGCTCTTGTGCCCGCAGTTAAAGACCTTCCCGAATGACAGAACCTAGCTGCATTTTCTCAGCGGTAAAACAAAAATCACGGCAGTTATCTCCCTCAACGGAGATATCCAGGACACAATCCTGTGCTCTGGGCTGACCCTGCTCGGAGAGAGATGTCCCACAGTGGTCCCTCCAGCCCGCCCCATTCTGTCAGTCATTAAAAGGAAGCTGGCATTCAAGTGCCCTTGAACAAGCTCTGTAGTTGTAAATGCGTGCGAATTGCAAGGGTGACAACAGAATCAAACATTTAAAAACGCCAAAGGGCCCAAGCCCCCGCAGCCCGCCCGCCTGCTCTCCTTCCCGGCTCTGCTCCCCTGCCCGCCGGGTCGGAGCCGGCTCTCCCCGCCGGGCCGGGCCGGGCAGTGCCCGGGAGCGCTGGCAGGGCCCTCGCTGAGCCCGCGGCCGTGGCAGCCCCGGCTGCCGCCGTCCCCGCCCGCCCCGCCGCTTCCCCGGCCCGCACCGTTCAGGCTGGCGCTGGCGACGAGCCCCCCGCGGGCGGCGCGGCCGCTCAGGGACTCCCGGCAAAGCAGAGGCCGCTTCAGGTCCAGCGGCACCTTGTGGTCCCGGTGCGTGGCGGCCGGGGCGAGCGGGCGGAGCGGGCCGGGCACGGCGTGCGCGGCGGCGGACACGAAGGGCGCGAAGGGCCCGGCGCGGGCGGCCACGGACAGCATGGCGGCGTCCCCGCGGCGACCTTCCCCGCCGGCGCGCGCCCCGACACGTCACGGCGCCGCGGGCCCGCGCGACGGTGACGTCACGCGCTGGCGCGCGGGGGTGACGCAGGCGCGGGGTCGGTGCCCTGAGGGGAGCGCGGACAATAGACGGCTTTGGGATTGCGGTTCCTTTTCCTTGCCTTTTTCCTCTCTTTCTCACCCTTTTCCTTTTTTCTCTCCTTTTCCTCACCTTTTTCTCCTCTTTTTTTTTTTCTTTTTCTTACCTTTCCCCTTTCCG
>WAAE01013207.1:88637-172419 GCA_013400495.1 Nicator chloris
CCCGCCTGCTCTCCTTCCCGGCTCTGCTCCCCTGCCCGCCGGGTCGGAGCCGGCTCTCCCCGCCGGGCCGGGCCGGGCAGTGCCCGGGAGCGCTGGCAGGGCCCTCGCTGAGCCCGCGGCCGTGGCAGCCCCGGCTGCCGCCGTCCCCGCCCGCCCCGCCGCTTCCCCGGCCCGCACCGTTCAGGCTGGCGCTGGCGACGAGCCCCCCGCGGGCGGCGCGGCCGCTCAGGGACTCCCGGCAAAGCAGAGGCCGCTTCAGGTCCAGCGGCACCTTGTGGTCCCGGTGCGTGGCGGCCGGGGCGAGCGGGCGGAGCGGGCCGGGCACGGCGTGCGCGGCGGCGGACACGAAGGGCGCGAAGGGCCCGGCGCGGGCGGCCACGGACAGCATGGCGGCGTCCCCGCGGCGACCTTCCCCGCCGGCGCGCGCCCCGACACGTCACGGCGCCGCGGGCCCGCGCGACGGTGACGTCACGCGCTGGCGCGCGGGGGTGACGCAGGCGCGGGGTCGGTGCCCTGAGGGGAGCGCGGACAATAGACGGCTTTGGGATTGCGGTTCCTTTTCCTTGCCTTTTTCCTCTCTTTCTCACCCTTTTCCTTTTTTCTCTCCTTTTCCTCACCTTTTTCTCCTCTTTTTTTTTTCTTTTTCTTACCTTTCCCCTTTCCGTTTTCCTTCCTGCCGGCCTGCTCTCGTTCTCGTTCGGCGCAGTTGTTCCCCGAGGAGGATTCGTGTAACCCTTTGGCAGGGCAGTCCGTGTGCTGTGCTCCCCGCTGGCGAGTTTAAATCAGAGCGGCACATTTCGGGAAGGGTTCGTGAAGCGCTCTGGGGACACGCGAGCCTCTGCTGCGGGACACGGATCCTTCTAAACAGCAATGTGACCCCCAAACACCTTGGAGGGCTTAACGCGGCTTTTTCCTTGCTATTCTTAGGATGTGACTTTGAGCTGTGTTACAACAATACATAGAATAGCATTGTGTCGCTTCTAGGATACTGTGCGTCCTTTATTATTCTGTTTCTTGTGCAGTGCATGATTTTTGCCACTTTCTCTTTTCCTTAGCTTACTCGTTTAATTTTTTCTTGTCTTTTGTCCTAATCCGGACCAGTTTCAAGTTGGGAAAAAACTAATTTTTTTCAGCTTGTCATACGAAATTGGTCGAGGGATAAATTTCACTTACAGTTTGAGAATGCAAAGCGTGTTTGACAGCAACCAAATCCGCTCTAGGGGCTGTTCTGGGGGTGGGGGTTAATGGCAAGGCTAAGGGGACAGTAAATGTATCACATAAATGTATAACATGGATACATTACTCTAGGGAAAAGGAGAGAACCAGTCTTCCAATAATGACTAGAGCAAATAAATATATTGAGGTTTTTGGTGGTTTTAGTTTGGGGGGGGTTTTCCCTTAAATTTATTTTACTTTATAATAGTAGTCTTGTAAGATTTAGTTTGGTACAGATGGATACACTGGTGGATGCATACATGCTCCAGTCGACCCTTTTAGCCAGTTAAAGCTTCTGAAAATTTCCCCAAATGCAGGATAAACTTGACACAGAGATATGTTTGAAGATATTTCAGCTGAACCATCTAGAAATCTAACAATTTCCCAGCTACCCAGCCTGGTTCATTCAAGCAAGGCTGTGAAGCTTTAGTGGTTCATACTGGCTGTATGAAGAGCTATTATTTTGAAATTCAGCTCTTGCTAATGATATTGCTACTAAATTATTTTATGATTGTGCATTAAACCCTCCCCCCACCCCATCTTTGTAGAATGGTAGTTTAAGGACCGGCCTTATTAAGATTTATTTAAGGAGTTGACTTTTTCATTTTCTTTTTAACTGTTAGCTGTACTGAAATATGGTAGTTCTAATTAAGTGGGATGGATCATTCCAGTCCCAGTACTATTGATCTATAATTTATTTCTTTCCCAGCGCGTTTGTGACATCTAAGCCTGAGTAGATAATGATTTACCCAACTCAGTTAGCTGTACTGTTGGTAACTGTAGTCACTGGTGATGCAGTAATTAAAGGACACCATAATAATATTCTGGAGCAAAGGTAATTTGTAGAAGCTATGGGGGCTATCACTTAATATGTGGGTGGAAATAAACAGTATTCAGGTAGAGTAGGTAGAAAACTGAGAAGGCCATTTTAACAGCACAAGTTTGATAATCATAATTTAGGAGGAAAAGAGCTACAGAAACATATTTTCCATTATCTAACAGTCTAACAGATAATAAAATTACGATCATAGAATGTGCTGAATTGGAAGGGACCCATCAGGATCATTGAGTCCAACTCCTGGCCCTGCACAGGACACCCTGAGAATCCCACCATGTGCCTGAGGGTGTTGTCCAAACACTTCTTGAGCTCAGCCAGGCTTGGAGCTGTGCCCACTGCCCTGAGGAGACAGTTTGGGTTGCCCACCTTTTCCTGCTCTCCAATCTAAACCTCCCCTGACTCAGGTCCCAGCCATTTCCTCAAGTCCTGTCACTGGTGGTGAGAGTGTAACAATCTGGTCCTGCCCTTCTGCTTCTCCTTCTGAGACCACAACAAGGTTGCATGAAAGATCTGATCCCATCTGAACAAGTGCTAGTAGAGCTAAAGGAGATATTCTGTGGTTCACCATCATAGTGAGGATTTGGGGTGATGTTTATAGAAGTGTTTGTTAGCAGGTGTGGATTGTGTGTTTTTGGGTTTGGGTTTTCTGTTTGCTTGTGGTTTTGGTTTTGTGGGTGTTTTTATTTGTTGGTAGGTTTTTATTTGTTTGGTTTGTTTTGTAGAGTTTTTTTAAGGATTCTGAGTTTTGTCAATGATGCAAGTTTTGAATTTGCTAACCTAGCTCAGCTGTTTGTCAGATATGGCCTCATTCCAAACAACATATTATTCTGACTGGGGAGGCTGTTCGCAGAGATATTTGGCAAAATGAGCTTGCTACTTGTGGAGCTTTTCGACAAAAGGAGGAACTGTGATGGAACAGTAGTTATAGGACAAGGAGAAATGGTTATAAATTGAAAGAGGGGAAATTTAGGTTAGATACTAGGAAGAAATTCCCTACTTTGAGAGTGGTGAGACACCAAAACAGGTCTAGGGAGGCTGTGGATGACTCAAGCCTTGAAATGTCCAAGGCCAGGTTGGAAGGAGCTTGGAGCAACCTGGTCTAGTGGGAGGTCCCTGACCTCCCTGTGTCCCTGACCATGGCAGGGGAGGATGGGACAACATGATCTTTACGGTGCCTTCCAATTCCTTGGCATTCATTCTGTGATTATTTGGGAAAGAACCATTGCAAATTTTTGAAAGACTTAAATCTGAATTCGAAGTCCAGTGCAGTTAGAACACAAATAAAACATTAAAATATTACAGCAAAAAGGAACTGCATTCTGTTATCAGAATTCAAAAAAGAATAATTTTAATTTTAAAATGACTAAGCAAATTCTGGTGTGTAGATGTGTCTTTGAGAACTGTTGTTTGCCTTGTATTGCTGAGCATCAATACTGAGCATTTTCCAGCCAAACACGAAAGTAAAATGCCAGCCTGGCATTGTGTAAACCATCCAGACAGGCCTCTGTGATTGTTTTTGTGCATTCATACAAGCATTAGCCTTATGTAAATTTACACTGCTTAATGATCCTGTCCTCCTAATGTTAAAAGTTCATTTGCATCAATACAAAAGGGATGAGATGTCGGGGCTGCAGCATTGTGAAGTAGTATTGTAGTGCTTTTGGGTATGTGCAGTGCCTTCCTCCAGGTAGGATTCAGTCTCGTGTTTGTTTTCCTTAGAGATAAATTGCAGAATTTGGATGGCTTTTTGCTAAAATGTTGGTCACCCCAGGCAATTTGATCTCACCAGAAAATTATCTTTCTTTGAGTTCTTTGCCATCCTGCATCATTTTTATGCCCTGAAAACTCAGTGCTACTCAACTTGAGGCTTCAGGGTTCACCACATTTACTTCTTGAATTTGAATTGTTGATTTTTTTTTTTCCTTCCTGAATAAGCTTGTTCAGAAATAAAACCCAAGAAAAAAACCAACCACCAAACTTCACCTGTGGAGCGTTGTTAGTACAGCAGTCATTGTTCATTGACTGTTTAGATAAGTGCACCCTACTCTGAGAGCAGCTCCAAATGTCTGCAGTGGTTCCTTTGCAGAATTAATCTCCATTACAGTGTTTTGGTCTCGTGGTGTGGCACTGGGGAAGCTGTCATATAAATTTGAAGATAGTTTTGTGTATGCAGTACAGTTTGTTTAAGGTTAAAATTATGGAGACCCATTAATAGACAGACTTTCTTTGAATGTTCTTTGAAGTTGGTCTATCACTTTGAAAAGTGACAGGGTGTGATCTAAAGGAATGTATATGAAATGTGAGGAATGAAAATGGACAGTAAAAATGAGGAAAAAAATCTAGGAATATTTGATTGGTCCAACATTTCTCTCCCACTACTCAAATTGGTTGAAAGGATGACACCTCAGTGCTACAGTCTAATCTAGATTCAGGTCTTTTTCAGTCAAGGAAGAACCAAGTCCAAGTATCCTGAGGGAAGAAGAGATCTGCTGGTAGCTTTTTACTATTTCTATTAATGCAGGAGTAATCAGCAGGTGTTCAGCAGCCATCTTATTCTAGATCTCTTACAGCCCTGCTCAATAAGGCTAAGATAAATTGCCTAGAGCAGAAGGGCATGGAATATCTCTTTCTGACAGACATGCACTCAACTTTTTGTGTATAAAATACTCAAATAAGAGATAGATACAAAGAAAGCATATTTCTCCACTCTGCACAAAAAAAAAAGAAAAAACAACAAAAAAAACAAAAACAAAAAACCCATCAACCCATTGAAGGCTCCTCATTGGGCAGAAAGAATGGGATTTTCTGAGTCAGTTGTAGAGAGGAAAGAAAAAAAAAAAACCCATTGAAGGAAATTAAATTAAAAGACCAAGCCTAAGATCTAAGATTACATCAAAGATGTACATAATTGTGAGATGGACAAAAAGAGTCATATATGTGTGAAATTGATAAGATCTGCTCACACAAATCAGAAATGGCACCAAAAGGTTTCTGACCAAGTAGAAGCCAAAGGCTAAATGAGAACTGCCTGGGGCAGCATCAAAGGCTGCTCAGCAAGGCAGCAGCTAAAGCCTAAATGAAGTTGCCTGGAGCATCATCAAAATGTCAGTTTGAGAGAGAATATTTTCTCCCTTCCTCTTGTTTTGTCTCTTCACATTTCATGAAAAATCCCTGACATTTCTTGAAGAGCATGTGTTTGACTATTATATTTTATTTGCTTTTTATGACACCTGAAGTTGGAAACAAAACTTTTCAACTTCATTACCATCCTTAGCTAAAATCTGAAAGGCTGAACAAAGGAGAATCCTGGCTTCTTTTGCTTTGCTTATGCATTTCTTGCCATGAATGCATTTGAAGAACTCCATCTTGTGTCTGGTGCCCAGCTGACCATGTTTGTGGGGGTGGGAACAAGAAATTCTCCCCAGAGCTGTGCAAAGGAAGGGATTAGGAGTTACTGCCACTTCCCAGTCTGCTGAATGTCACTGCCCTGCCTTTGGCTGGTGAAACCCCAGGTGTTGTTTAAAGCTTTAGCTGTACGTGCTGTAACAACTCACTCTTCTGAGATTGATAGCAAATCTCTCACAGTTGCACAGTTAAGCAGAAAGCTTACAGAAATAGAGTATTTATAACATTTCAGAGGACCATAAATTATTGGTTTGTCAGAATAACCATCTTCCTAGGACTACAAAGCAGAAGCAGGGAGGGGAATAGTAGCACCTGAGCTAAGCTTGCTGCTTGATGCAGGGCCAAAAAAATCTCCCCTGCTACTGTGTGTGTAGATATGCCACTATGAAACCTCAATGAAGTGGCAGAATAAGGAGGGCGACATTTAAAAAGTGACAAAGGAAATCACTTTGTCTCAATTTGATGGTGTATAGTACAGATCTTGATCATCGTTATGCTCTCCTGCAAGCTTTTCTCTGATGCAAGGTTGCTGAACCTTGGCTTCAAACCAGCTTTAAACCAGCATAAAGCAGATAATGGCAAAGGAAGAGCTTTTTTTGTAATGCTTGGAGCTCTTGGCAATACAGAGCCACGCCATTAAGAGCTAATGCAATGAAAGTGCCCCCATGTCATAACTTTCTCCCTTTCCTCCCCCTTCCAGTTGCTGTGCAGAGGCTTTGCCCGTAGCCCTGTCTCATCTGGACGCTGCAGTTGAATTGCAGGGGCTGATTCTCCAATAAAGGGTAACAAATTGCAGTGTGTGTTCCTCGCTCTGAGCTGGGCTGCTGCAGCTCTGTGCTGCTGCAGGGACATCAGCAGTTTAAAAACACCGCTGAGAACAAAAAGCTGGGCCTGCTCTCACACTGCAGCTGGAGCTCTGTGTGTGATATGGGGGTACCCTGGGCCTGATCTGAGCTGACTGCCCACTGTCATCATCACCTAAATCACCTTAGGGCTATTTTTAAGCACCTGCTTCAACAGTTGTTTGTGGAAATTTGCCTATAATGCAAAAGATTCTTTTGTTATCATCTGCTTTTTTTTTTGATGTGATGTCTTTATTTTCTATCCTTTATATATAGAAAAATAAATAAAAGCCTTTTCCTCTCTTTTTGTGCTTAGTTATGAGAATAATTATGCTACTGAGGCTGCTCCTAATGGCTCCCAGTGGAATTATTCCAAGTTTTTATTTTCATACTTTTAATGACCCTTGGTGCAAGAAGTAGACATACACTAATGATATCTGCTGAGGCAAACTTACAAAACATTCCTTACTGAGGGAAAAATCAGAATATAATATGGAAAGAATTAGAAAACTTTTTTGAAGTTAGGGTGAAACTTAGTATTGTGAAATACAAGAACGTTTAAAGATTCACACCAAATGTTTCTACCCCAAATTACAGATTTTTCATCAGAAGTGATAGGAGAAGAAAGAAGATCTAGATATATGGTGAGTGATCAAAGTATAATGGTGCACTGTGTGTGTTAGATAGGTAGTGGGATACTGGGATTTCCGATATGAGATTTTCAGGAAATAGGGATTTTATTATACAAAGCCCCTGCCCACGTAAGTAGAAAGTTCTTCCTGAGTCACTGAATGCGTAAACGTTTTTCTCATTTTGCCAAACTTACTTTTCCAAACAGTTCAGTGAGTGTGTCTCTGTGGGTCAATCTCAGGGATGTCAGATGATAATCTTGGTTGTCACAAATTGCTTTGGAATGCTTGTTCAGTTAAACAAACAACTAATCTGAACTGAGCAGTGCAATCGAGAGCGAATCCACTGATTTCAGTTATTGAAACACATATCCCTGTGTATTTAGCAAAGGAAGTTGATGTGAATAACAATGCAGATTATGCTTCAAAGCTCATTCAGAGGAAATGGCTAATTGCAGAGGGTTTTTACTTTTCTTGAGCAGGGATATGGATTAGTTTAATGATGTTGATGTGGGATTATCTGAGAAGAAAGGTGCAAAAAGGGTGATTTTTGTAGTGCTTATATAAATGCATGTATATAATTTTGTTCCTTCTTACAGGAACCTCCATTGTCAGTGGTAACTCCATGTGTCTTATGAAGCTATTAGTTATTATAATTAAAAAATAGTTGTATTAGCTAGAATAAGGAGGCCTGGTATTGCCTTTCCATTCATATTTGTCCTTTTTTTTTTAGTATACTGCTGCAGGCTCTTCATTTTTCTTTCTTTTTCACTTTAGTTATTGCAGTTGTGCTGAACTGTGGCAAAGTGTGTCATGGCATTGTGGTGAAGATGCCTTGTGTGAAGAGGAGGAATTTGAATTTTTCTCTTGTTTATTGAAGTCTGAAAAGACAGAAGAAAATGCATTATGATGGGTCTAGTTTCCACAGTGTCCTTCTCAAATTCTGTGTCATGTTTAAAAGAAATATATTGCTGCCTGTCCTTAAAATTAAGAGCGTAAAGAGGTGCCAGAGGACCAGGTGAACACTGGCAGGCAGTTTACAGCCCAGAATGGAAATAATGTAAGCTCAGAGCTCTCAGTTCCACTAATCCCAGACAGATTGGTTTCTTTGCCATCATTAGCTTAAGTGGGGAAAATATAAAATCTTTACAAAAATAACACAACCTTCTTTACTATCAAGAATAACATGAAAAGAATGCCATGGAGGTAGTGTAGCAGGGTGAGCAATAAGTTATTTATTGTCTAAATTTAAAATACCATAATATGTCAGAGCTCAGAAGTTGTTTTCTGTTCTGTCTCTGCTTGCTTAAACAGCAAAGATGTTGGGTGCAGGAAAAAGCTTGGGCTTCTAAAATACTGCTATATATTTTCAGAATTTCACTCTAGGGACACTATAAAGCAGAGAAGCTTTTAAAAGCATGAACAGGGGGATTCTGTTTGGTTCTTTAACACAACAACATAAGCTTCACCGGAGTATCTTCCTCAGGTTTGTCTGTGCAGGAAAATTGACCTCAGTGCCACACTGGAATGCATCCCCAAAGTAAGGTACAGCTCCCAGTGGTCACTTAGAGGGGATATGTCAGCCACACTGGGGACAGTTATGACACTTAATGTGTTGCTACAGGTTGACTTCTGTCCACAAGGTCAGGTCTATGAGATAAGAACTCTGTGATAAAAGAGGGAATCAGCTCACAGTGCAGACTCATTTGATAATAAAAGCCACTTTAGCCTGGAGTAATGAATAAATTAGTTATTTAAAAAACAAGACTGCTGGCACAAAGTCAGCGTTGGTTCATAAAGCAGTGAAGGCCCATGAGTGACATTTTCTAAGGAAGGGACTTGCCTGTTATGAGACAAACAGTTAAAACAGGCAGAAAATGAGTCTGAGCGGAACAGAAAATATGCTGAGAAACTGGAATAAAACCATGGATACTGTAGAATATGCTAACCAGGTTTCTTAGGAAAATAAGAAAAATACAAAAACTGCCTATGGCACCAAAGTGACTGAAAGGAAAATAAAGCAATATATTCTGATTACACTGTGAAAATCAGTAAAATCACCCTGATTCCATAACAGCCTTGTCCTTGGTTCAAAGAAACAAACCCCCATTACTTCTTTTTTAAAAGTGTAGTAAAGTAGGAAGTAATAGACAGGTGAGAACTTACAAATTTTAGAATTCCAGGGATGTGATCTGAAGCAGATCTTGGGGAAATGGAAGTGATGAGAACATGTTTGTGCTCAGCAGCACATCCCAGGATTAAAAGTGGCTGCATTTCTTAGTTTGATGCTTTTCTTCAAAGTGAAAGATGATTATTGAGAAAAGTTTCTGTGTGGTTTGTGGACTCTTTTCTTGGGTGTCTGACGCAAGGCATTTTTTATTTGTTACACTAACTTTTATGTATTTGTAGAAACAGATGAACTGTCTCCATATGGAATTTATTCTCTGGCAGAAACTTCAGCACAGTGTAGTAGTTACACTATTATGTCCAAATTTACTTTCCCAAACAGAGAATGAATAGACAAAAATAATGTTAGAGTTCAAAGCTATTTTTGTACTTTATATATACTGGATCACTGATTCACATTTTCAAGGCAGTTCTGGACTGGCTGTTTTTCAATATACTGTTTCATAGCAGAACAGGTTATAAATCATTTTATGGATGTTTATGGGCTCTCCCCTGTGCTCCATGTAATAAATATGCAGGACTGAGAAGCAGAGATCTTTTTTCAAGAGATTTTGCATGTGCTTTTTTTTCATATTTGTTAAATTAAAGGGCAGGAAATTAAAAAGGGTGAATTTACTTGCAGTTCTGTAGGTGATCAATTTATTTGCTGGATTTAGGATCCTGTACTCCTATGAATATATTAATTTATTAATTCTGAGGGGATGGACATCTGAATTAGGATTAACTGAAGTTCAATATTTTGGAGAGCAGGCTGTGGTCTCTGTTTTCGTGTTCATCTTTGTGTAACCTTGGAGATTGTTCTTTCTCTTTTATGTTTACTTCTCTTTTTTCCTTCTTCCTTATTTTTTAAAAATTTGAAGTGGGATTTTTGTTTTGTTTGTTGAAATAAAAACAGAGGTCCTCAATAGGAAGATTTAGACCTCCATCTCCCTGTGCTTTAATTTCCTAGGAGAGCTTCTGCTGGGAAAGTATGACCTGGTGTAAATTCATTCTACAGAGCACCTGAGTCTTTAAGATGCTTCTTAGTTTGTTTTGTTTTGTTTGTTTGTTTGTTGTTTTTTTTTTTTTTTAACTTTTGGTTAATGCTGATTACCAGTTGATCTGTCTTATCTGCCATGACTTCCATTTCCAGGAGGAAAAAAGTGATTTGACATATTACTTTTTAAAAAAGCTTAAATTAATAAACACAGTCAGTGTCGGCCCACTGTTAAGCAGCATCCTGACCTAAAGAAGCAATTAAAAATAAATCATCTATCTCTAAGAAAGATAAAAAATAATACTCGGTAAGAGTTGTTTCTGCAGCTTGAAAGCAAGAAAATTTTCTTAAAGCAAAATGAATGTTATAAGCACTTATTTTTGTAGGTGGAAAAAAGAGCCTAAAAATACTTAATACACCAAAAAAACAAGAGCAAAGGCTGAAATAGCATAATCCTTTCATCTTCAAAATATGGAAATGGGAAGGAACAGAGAAGGGAGATGGATCTTTAAATATTGAAATTCATTATCTTAAAGGAATTGCTCTGAACAGCACATCGGCAGTGTTAGTGCTGGCAGGAGAATCTGCCTGTGGGAGCATGGAATGCCAATCGCCCAACTGAGCTGTGGAATTCACTTCTCCATATCAAGTGCCCATCAGAGTGACACAGACATGAACAGGGTGTGGTTGTCCTTCGCCCTCCAGGACAGGGGCAGACAGATCTTGACTCTCGTGACTGTCTGAGCTGAAATCTGTATTCCCTTCCTATTGCAGGTGCTGGGTGACCACACTGCGTGATTTTGGGGCCAGAGCCAGCTCTCAGTGACGTCTGCTTTTTACTTTAGTAGCAAGTGAATTGGGCCAGCTGTAGTTACTTATGATCCCTGTCAAAAACGTATCTGTCTCAGTTACTAGTGATGTCCTTTCAGGCTTCAAAATAATTTGGGGCTGTCATGGAGCCTATAAATAGCAGATTGCATTGCCATGGCAATATTTTTTTATGCCTAAAAGAAGAACAGTGTCAGCCTCAGAGCCACAGCCAGCTTGGAAATGAAGTGGTACCTGAGCTGGTCAGGAGGAAAGGAACAGGCTGTTAGAAGCACTAAAGGATGGAGTTCAAGGCAGTAGGTCAAGGATGAAATCCTGGCACTGTTGAGTTCAATGAGCTGTGTGTTGACTTAATTGGAGGCAGAATTTCACTCGAGATTTCCCTGAATAAGGGAAATTCTTTGAACAGTTGACATGTGTCCACCCTCTTGTCATCTTTCCCTCGTTCTTCTCCCTCCTCTTGGCATTTCAATATTAGAAATTGTTGGATAATTTATCAGTTCCTTTTGAAGCATGAGAAAACCTGGCAGAGGGTCCAAAGTTGAAAGTAACTCATCCTACAATTGTTTGAGGTCCATGCTAATCACTAATTTTGAGTTGAGATGATTTCCCTTTCAAATGGCTTCTCAGAGGCCATCTCCCCCTGTGACTTCATGGGCAGGGCAAGCCTCCCACTAGCCCTGAGGGCAAAGAGCAGCAAGGTCAGGGTCAGCCAGGGCAATCCAGTGACTCCAGCCAGTTGTGTGGGAGCTTGGCCTCTTTGTCTGATTGCAAGGATACCTCAAAAAATGTCACAGAACCTGAGGTGAGCATGTACTTGATAAAAAGGCCCCATCCCTTGCAAGGCAATTCTGACAAGTAGCAGAGAACAATATATGACCTTAGGGAATTATTTTCATTTTCCAGTTCCCCGTGGATTTTCTTGAAGGGCTAAAGAATTACAGATTGAAGTTTAGTCAAAGACAACTGTCAGTTGCATTGTCTCAATATTCATATTGAAGATTTTAAGTGGCTCACAAAATGCTTTTTACATTTTTAAATTACTTCATGAGTATGGATCAATCAGCAAAATATAGCAGTAATGAGTTCCTTTTAATAGCAAAGAGCTTGCTAATTACCATGCTGATTATATGAACCAAGTTTTAGCCAACAAAAAAGCTCCTGCAGGCAGTGTCCTTCCACCTGCTGAGGGGCTGGCAATTCTCATTAAAAATAAGAGGAAATAATTATTCTTTTTAGTCTGTTTCAAATCTTAGGGAAAAAAGTATGCTCACTCACTTTCTATGTGTGACATCATCTGAAATTAGTAGATGCTTTCACGGGTATTTGAAAGGAAAAATTTAAAAATAGCTGCCCACAAAACCCATCCTTTCCCAATTAAAAAGGAAGGCCTTCCAGGGCTGAGGTTTCATCTGGGGCTGCCTGTGAGCAGGTGTCCCTTTGGCCAGGATGTGGTTTTGGTTTCTCGCAGCACCAGGCACTGTTGGGCAGCGAGGGATGGACTCTGGGCATGGGGAGCTGCCAGCTCTGCATGGGCTGGCCAGGGGCTCTGGGGAGGTGGCAGCAGCTCAGCCTGGCAGCCACAGCGTTCCCCACAGCTCAGAAGATGAGTGCTCTTGGAGGCAGCGTCAGCTGGGCTAAAATCAAACTCCAAATGAGCTTTTGAAATGTGCTCTGGGTTCTCAGCTATTGCAAAGCCAGGGGATGGGCTGTTGGTCGTGGAATTAGGCTGGAGTTTGAGAAATCCATGGGCTCAAGGGCAGCTTGGGCAATTTACTTTGTCTCCGTGTCTCTTCTGAAATGTTCCTTGTTAATACAGGAAAAATCATCTTGTGCTTAGTGGCTGGGGCTAAACGAGGTAATCAGGTAGGCTTTAGGCAGAAAGGAGCAAAGGAAAGCAAGTTGTAAGCTTTTTTGTTATTATTTTTGTCCTGTATTCTAAAATGCGTTATTTTTCAAAGGAAAAAGTAATTCTAGCAGATCCTTAAACCCTTTTTACTTCAGATAATTTGGAGAAAGAGAGAGGGAACTGTGCAATATCCCTTGGGACTCCTGCCTGATCTAGACCTAGGAGTTCATGCATTCATGGCACTAATGCAGCCCTGTTACTTCCTGAAATAATTCCTTCCTCTTGGATTTATGGCTACCACACAGATTAGATTGTTAATGCTATGCAAACAGTGGTTGTCAAAAGGTTCATTTCCACAATTTATTTATCTTTGTAAGGAACTTCTAATGCAGTGAACCTTAATTTTGAATCAAGGTGGGGTTTTTTGGTTGTGGTTTAGATGGAAAAGGTTTATAACACAGTTCAGATTCTGTAAGCAAGGATGTTGGCGGTGGTGCTGAACACTTAGCAATAACAGCTGGCACATATCCTAATTTCATCTGGGAAAATCACAGGTGACAATGTTACTGAACATTCACCATCTCATTTTAAATGTGGGTGTGTGCTCAGCCTTGCTTCTTGAGGATAATTGTATATCAGGAATTGAAATCCTTACTGGTGCTCCAAGCATGATGTGTACAATTCTTGCTCCTAAAAATACCATATTGATAGCAGAACCTTGGGTGGGAAACAACATGGGTCGCTTTTCCACAGGTTTTGTTTTCTTCTGTGGGTAAAGAAATTCACTTTTAGCTCCTAGAAAACTAGTCTTTTTGTCAGTGGTATAATTCTTTCAGACATAAATGAGGGTCCTCTACCTTACTTCTCTCTGTAGGAAAACAGATTATTACCTTGTTCTATAGGAACACTGAAAAAATCTTAAATTTTGAAAAGAAAAAAAAAAAGATATGGATATTTCATTTTAGTGGCACAAAATTGTTTATTTGAATGTCAGTCACTGAATATTACTGTTTTTGCACAGAGAAGAACATTTACGGCTTGTGTTACTGTACATTTATTTAATTTATTTTGCCTGTAGGTACTAATTTAATTCATTTTCATTGATTTGAGGAATGCATTTGAGCTGAAATAGTATGCTTAAAGGCATCAGCAAGTGATATAATAGGACTGTACCTGTAGTTCAGAAGGAAAAGATAAAAGGAAAAGAAACTGTTATTCCTAAGGAGAATTAAAAGGGAGGGGAGGAAAGCCCTTTTTAATAATGGTTCATTTTCCTCCTTTTTAGCACAAAGTGATAAAAGGAAATAAATTCGTGTTCCAAGCCTCAGACAAAGTGTAAGGTCATTTATGAGGATGTTATAGTCAAGGGTGAGGAAAAGTTTGTCAGAAGTTGTTAGTGTTGAAAGTATGGAAAGTGGATTAAAACATCACAAGGCAAAATCAGATTGTCAGGATGACAGAATAAACCTGTACACCTATTTTCCAATTTTCATCTCCGCATGAAAACACAGCATGATGTTGAGTTTCAGTGAAAAGAAACAGAATATATTGGTCAGCAGCCTGGTGGGAGGGGAATCATGGGTTTAGAAAGCAGACATTGGGTTTGATAAAACAGAAACATATCCCTAAATTAGTGCTTGTGTTCTTTGTAGCAAGACCTGGTTTTTGAACAATGTCCAAGATTTACTCAGGAAAACCTCTTTTCCAAATACACGTTTGTGCAGTGGGAATTTGAGGGGAGTTTCAAGGAAGGCTGTGGTGCTTTCTGCTGGGGAAGTTCAGTGAAAAACGAGGGCCAGGGAGCAGCTCTGGAAGGGAGAGGGTTCCACAAACAAACTGTCCCTTTGCTGGGTGACCTGAAGAACGGGGTGTGAAGGAGAGGAGGTGCAGGTATGTGTCTCCCTGAGGATCTGGAGACAGGGAGGGGTTGAAGGGGAGATGGGAACAGGGCCACACTCGTGGTGCAGGGTGGGAGCTGCTCTGTGTGTGTCAGCAGGGCTGGTGGAAGGGATGAGTGTGACTGGTTTGGAGATAACACCTTCCTGGAGGAACTGCAAGGGGGAATCCCTCAAGAGCATTGTCCCAAGTGGCAGTGGGAACAGAATGAGATTGCCACTGGAGTACTTCTATCAACTGGTTCATCCAAAGGGGGATGGAACCTTCAGCTCTGAGTGGAGTTTTATCCCTCTGCTTAAGAGCAGTTTGGCTATTTCAGATTTATTGTAAGAAAGTTGAATGATTTTTCAACTGTTGCTGTCTTGTTCCTTGGGGACTGTACATATCTATTGGCTGTACCTCATTTCACTGTGCAGTTAGAAGAAAATGACATTCTTTGCCTCAAAAAAAAGGAGAGTTCTTAGGCATCAACCTGCTTTACCAAATATTGCCATGAGCTGTGTGAGTCTACTGATGCCAGTTGTGTAAACTCAGCAGAAAAGAATGACGTTTAGAAGCATGTTAAAATAAAAAAAAAGTGTCTTTTCACCAAAAATATAAATTTTTGCACTTTGTAGGATGACAGCTTCATTACCAAGGACAAATTAGGATCACTTATTTTCTGGATAGCTATGCATCTTCTGCTTGGCTTTGGGAATACACTCCTCAGCAGATCTGTCCAAAATCATGGCACAGTACCTCAGTTATGCAATAATGTAAATCCGTTCAAAAAGTTGTCATGGCTTGATTTTTTGCTTCCTGCTGCCATTCCATTTGATTTGCTTTTTTAGCCTTCCATTCTTCCTCATAAGCCATTTTCTGATTTCATTGTGAGAGGAGAGATGTAAAATTTGAGAGATAAGAATCTTAATGAGTGTATATCAGAGTTGAAATATATTTGAATTATTGGTTTTTTTCTTTTGTCACTAGTAGTGCCTAATACCAAAATCTCTAGAGGCATATGATTTTTCATTTTCACTCCTGTGAGAGAGAAGTATTTTCCTCTACAGAGTTTTCCTGCTTTTTATTTCCAAAATTGTCTGCTTTGAATGAACCTCTAACAGAAAAACCTGTTTAAAGCATCAACTCTCCATTCATGCATGGTCCCTACTGCATATACTTAGCATCATTAGGATTTTATTTATTTATTTTTAAAATTTGCAGCAGTCTTTTGAAATAGTTTTCCTTTTTTTTCCTGGGTGAAATGTGTGGTTAAACATTACCTACACCTTCGCTCTTTCTCCAGATGTCCTGTTCTGGTATTTTGGTTTGGTTTGGGGTTTTTGTTGTTGTTTTTATGGGGTTTGTTTTGTTTGTTTGGGATTATTGTTGGGTTTTTCTGTTAATTGGGCTGTGTTAGCCCATAATTTCAAAATATTTATGTTAAAGTGTTTATTTTACACTTCTTTTTCTCAATGGTGAGTTTATGCAAGGCTGCTCCACAATCTCCTGGACTGATTCCCTCCTTCCTTTGGGAACAGGGTTGGTTTCTCCTTGAGAGAGGACAGACCACTGCTGCCAAAACCCACTGCTCTGAGATGTCTGCCTCTGGAATTCTCTCTCCTGTTGCTCTTGGTCAAAGAGCACCTAAAAACCAGTCTAGGTTGTCTCTTGGATTTCTTTTTTCTGGTATATTTTGCTGTATTATGCTTCTGTGTATGGAAAAAAAAATTAATTTGGATTTTATGTGTTGTGAGCTTTGATTGAGCTTTCAGTGGCTGTGGGGTGTATTTATGGATCTCCAAGTGAATAATAAAATGTGATCATTTTCTATCCACTGTGTGCCCAATACATCGCTCTTCTCCTTTCATGAGTGAAGGAATTACTTTTTTAACAGAATATTTGGAAGGAATTGACACCATAGTTTTCCCACCTCGAAAATCATGCAGATAAATTTATTCAGATGAAATTTCCTCTTGTGCTCAGTGGTCTTGATGGGACCTTTGCAGTTTGGTGAGTGATCAGCTCTGTGTCAGTTTTATGGGTGGTGTTGGGCACAAAGCCACTGTGCTGGGGGCCGGCAGGAGCTCCTGGGGTGCACTGGAACACTCCAGGGAATCACAGGAGCTCCAGTAGTTCTGCATTTCCCTTTCAGAACATTTTCTCTGTGTTTGTCACAAGGAACTTCCTTAGCTGAATGGTGAGACTTTGTATAGCTTATGAAATAGCCCAGGTTTTTGTTATGCTTTGTAATAACTTGCTGTTTCTTTCCTTCTGATACCACGAATGTTTGCAGAGACTTTGACAGGTAATAACGGATTTAAATAGTCAACATCAAATACAAAAGGTTTATGAATACTAAGGAAAACATCTTGACAAAAGGTGAGCAGCCTTTGCAGGGGTGAGATAGTCTGCCATGTTTCAATGTCTCTTTTAGTAGAATCACATCTTTACTTTCAATTTTGTCTTTAATGTAACATTAAATGTAACATTGTTCTGTAAATATTGTTGCTACTGACAAGAACATCAATTCATGTTATTCATAAAGAGACTTTCAGTATCTGAGCAACGAATAGCAAGCAGGAGGAACCATTGTTTGCATTTTTATTTCCTAATACACATCTCTTTGCTAAAAAAGGAAAACAGAGTCAATTTTACACTTACCAAATACGCACTGCTTTTGGGAAAAGAGCTGATTTTTAGCAAAAAAATATTCAAGTGAAGAGAGGTAAATTTATTAAAGTATATTTATTTTCTTTACATATTACAACTTGTTTGCCAAATAAATGTGATTGGGGAACTGAGATATTTTTGCAAGAGTTATAAAATGGCGACAGGCTCATTTTGACAGGCACTGCATTGAATAGTTTTTGCTCACAGTAATTGGTGCAAGAGGTGTGGATGGGGACATTTCTATGGACAAAACCCCAGTTAGGATCAATTGCCCTGAGTAAGGCAGCAGGGAGTGTGATGGTTTGGGAGGACCCAGCGTGCCCAGCCCTGCTCCTTTCCTTGGGCCTGCCCATCTCTCACTGCACTGAGGGCGCTTGGAGCACGGGCACATCACTGCAGGGGATGCACAGGGCTTTGCTGAACTGGACTCCCACTCAGTGTAGTCCTCCCTGTGAGTAAATAACAATGCCTGTGACCCCTGGGGGTTCGGTGCAGTGGTGTTGACACGGTTAAAGAGCTGCAAGTCCCAAAGGATGGGGTTGGGATGGGTAGAAATCAGCAGAATACATCACCTTGGGGTGTGGTCAGTGGCTGTGGAAGAAGGTGCAGAGTATAAATGTATATTTCCCTTACAAAAGTGCATTTCCTTTCCACAGGAGCCCTGTGGAAGAAGGTGCGGAGTATAAATGTATATTTCCCTTTTCCAAATCCGCTGTCACTCTGCCACTGTGTTTGCCCAGGTCCAAGCAGAGCTGCATCTCTCAGAGATGGGAAGCGCTTTCCTAAAAGGTCAGTGCATAAATGCCAGGGAAAAGCTGTTAAAATCCTCAGAGTGTGTAGTGAGCTTATGATCTCAGGGCTGCAAGAGGAGTTACTGAATACTTCCCACTTTCTAATCATTGCAAATTTCAGGTGCTTGGCACGTCTGAGGATTTAAGCTAAAATCAGGAAAAAAATTGAGTCATTCTGCCTGTAGCTTGACAAATTGCCAAGGGTGTCTAAGCAAGAGTCACAGCTGCCTCAAACAGCTTAGTGTACTGTTATCTTCTGTTTTTTCAGCTGCAGAAATTGCTTTGCCATGTAAAGCAGAGACCACCAAACCCAGAAATCTTTACGAGTCATGTGTATAAGCCAAGAAACACTGGGAGGGGAGCAATGAGCCATGAAAAACAGTCTGCTCGTGCCTTAGTAGCTCTTATATGTGCAGAAAAACATTTTGTTTCTGGTCTTTTTAAAATTATTATTATTATTTTATTTTCATTTTTAAGCTCTGTTCCTTTTCTAATGCCCAGAAATGCCTTCCCTTAAAGGGATAAAATTTGGATTAATTTTTGCATTTGTGTGCACACACATGCATGTAATTTTCATGCATAAAGTGGAAGGAAAAAGAGGTGTTCTGTTACAAAATTCAGTTTAATCTGGTTCGTGTTATGTGATGAATAGTAGTGGTCCTAACAATGCTGCATAAATACTCTGTGGCATGGCTGCAGCAGTGACACTGTGGGTCTGCTGTTACCTACTGTTATTTTTATAGACCGATAGATTCAAAATGATGGGATGGGAGCAGGTCTCTCCTTTATGAAATGCCCTCTATCAGCCAGTGTTACTTTTGTGATATGTGTGTAAATCCATAATAATTATTTTACTCAGCTGCCCTTTAAATAACAAAAAATACTCAGCCATGGATTTTGCCATTTACAACAGCTGTCAGAATGGATTTCCTACATGTTTGGTGTATGCACCAGGACAAATTTATCAGTTTCCTTAATGATACTTGGGTTTGCTCTGCTTATCAGAGGGGAGTCCAAGTGGGATTAGATCTACTCATTAGGTCTTCACAAGAAAAATGATATTCCAGCACCTTCACTACAATGTGCTTTTCACTGTGTCTTTTGTGAAATTCAGTCTGAGTGATGAGCAGCACAGAGAAGGGAAAACAAGAACCTGCTTCCTGGAAACAAGCATTCCTGAAATGTAAGGATTATTAATCTGAGATGTTACAGATTGGAGGGGATAAACTATATTCACTAAGTGCTTTCCTTTTTATCTTCTATTCCACTCTGTTGTAAAAATAACTTCTTTTTCAGCGTTTTGGATATATAGAGATGGAAGATCCTGTGCAAAATAAGTTCACAAAAGTTCTGCTTAATGATATTCAATGAAGCCTGGGGGCACTTTGAGAGTTGCCATCAGGAGGACATACAGTTCGTCATTTTTATTAGGGGTTTGCATCACTGACAAGAAAAGTTGTTCTCCCTCTCTTATTTTTGTGTGAGTATATGAGGTTGCTGGTCATGGGCAGTTTTAAGTCCTTCTAAATATGCATTTCCTTTAATTCATTAAGAGACTTTCATGTTCCAACATATCCATTACAATGACAAACTGACACTGTAAAATTAAAAAGCCTGCAATTACTCACTTGGTTTGTATTTTAATCAAAGCTATTGTAATATGACTCTAGGGAGCCATAAATGGCCAAACAAAGGGGTGGGATTTATATGGGACTTCTGTATACCGAATATCTAAGTGGAAGGAGCTAGTGAAGAACAAAAATGTTGGATTTCTTCCATGCAGGAAGGATTGCTACAAGTGCAGTTTGACCAGAGCATAAAACAAGTCTCTGGCCAGCTCAGGATCAGAGAGGTCCAAACTAACACAGCTTCTCCTTTGTTTGGCTTTTGGGCATTGAGACCATCTGACAAAGCCGTGGTGGGCCCAGACATTATTTTTATGAATCACTGCATGAGCAACTTAAGGAAGTAGAGAAATACAGAAAATGGTTTCTGCATGCACTGTGGCTCCCAGGAAGGCAGCAATGGTACCATTGGCTTCTCTTAGAAAGTGCCCTTGTGCGTGTGGCTGCTTATTGGGGTGTAGGCAGGAGAGGAGGGAAGTGTGCTGCTCCTCCGTTTATGATTTCAAGAGGAATTCCCTCATTTGGTGTAAAATAAGCAGGATTGATTGTATCTCTCAGGCTGCAGAGATCAGACATCAACCAGTGAGGGGGGAAGTGGGTGTAGCCAGAGTGAAACTTGGCCATGGATTGCCGCAAGGAGCTGTGTTCCCACTGCTCTCAGTGGAATTGTACCCCCTGCCCTTGCTCAACTCATGGATTTTTGGGTGCTCTTCCCTGGGAAGGAACAGGGACAGCTCATGTGTCACAAAGCAATTCTCTCATAATTTTTATAGGAAGTTTTACGCTTTTCTGTATTGCCTACAAAATTTATACAAGACTATAATTTTGAAGGAAGTTAAGTGAATAAAACTGCTCTGAAGCTGGAATGGCAGCTGCGCCTTAGAACTTGGGGTTTTTTTGTCTCCAGGGTTCACATGGAAACTACTGCAGATTTAATGAGTATTTGTCACTTGCATAGCAAAGATATGAACAGACATTCTCATTTTGGACCCAAATCTGTCTTTAGAAAAGATGGAATAGAAAGTTCTGTAATAGAGGCAGCAGCTTGCAGTGGCTCTTTCTGCATAGAGTTCCCCTGAGGATCTCATTGAGACGACCTAAAGTCACCAGCATCCACAGAACTACCCAGGGTCTCTTTGTAGATCTGTGAGCAGCTGGAATTTCTATGTCCTCCTCAAAGAATTTGCAAAACCTCCATAGGTTAAGACTAAGAGGTTCACTTTAGAATAATTTAGTAGAAGCAACACACACACTTAACCACTGCTTCTCTTTTCCTCTCAGCTTGTCAGCTGATGTGTTGACCACCTTGTCAATATTTCAGGTATCATGAGAGAAAGGGGCTTCTTCTATTCTGTGAGCAGTTGCAGGTACAAGGTTGGCCCATGCCCAAGTACCCATCTGTCTGAACTAGTGAGAATTTCACAGACTATTACTTGTTAAGCTGTTCATACCCTTTGCTCACTCCAGCAAATCAGAGTTCTATTTTGTTCATGTTCTGACCATTTTTGGTGTGTCAGCACAAAGCTCTTCTCACTTGTGTGTCAGAGGAAGTAACAATGATGGAGAAAAAGTAGCCCAGAACATAATCCAGGTACTTAATGTTGTGGCACTTAAAATGTGTGACACTGATTTCAGAGTGACAATTCACCCAAAGGCAAGACTGGAAATATTTTTCTAATTAAGCCATATTCCCTAACTCCTAACAAGGAGCTACCATGGCCCCAGTGGAGAGGCTTTCCTCCCCTTCTGGGCAGGCAGCGGTGGTGCTCTGGGTGCAGATATTTCTCTGTCTGCCATCTTCATCCCAAGGCCTCGTTTGCACTAGATGGCACTGTAATAACACTTGTTACACCGCCCCCTTTATTTACAAAAAAACCCCACGACACCAAAACCAGGGGAGTTGGAGTGCAGCAGTGAGTGTTTCCATTCTTCAGCTCCCTTTGAATAGCACTGGTTTATTGGCAAATGAATGCTGATACACACGTGGAGCAGCTGTGATTTGGTCTGGGTGTGGCTGGGAGTCCAGAAGCCCCCTGAACGCAGCCACACCTCTGGTGAGCCTGCTCAGACCAGCTCTCAGGTTACACTTTGAATCCTCATTGGATTATACAGTGCTCTTTTGCAGCCCTCTAGTTCTGTCACTCCTATTGTAATTCAGAGCAGGTAATGTTGATAGAGCTTCAGCATTTAAATATTTTTTCAAATACAGTTTTTCTCTACCAGAACCTCCTACCCCCCATTTGTAAATTGTTACAATCAGTAGATCCTTTATGTCTGAGTAGCCTTTCAAGTATTCACCTCAAGTGCATTTTGCAGTACTTTCTTTTTAAGCCTTAAAAGCCTAACTTTAACTTAGGTTAAAAGTCTTTGCACCTGTGTCTCATAATAAAACTTTTCAATTTTGTCTGCTTGCTCAGCCACCCCTTCTAATTTCTAAATGAGTTTTACATCTCTCTGGCATTAGCAGCGGGTTTTGGTCTGATTAAGTCTTGCATTTCTGTGATGATTCTCATCCAAGTAGATCCCCTAGTGCTTTATAAACTTTATTAACTGGTGGAACATACTACCTATCCTTTGCCCTTGATCAAATTAATAAACTTTTAGAGTGAAAGACAGTAAATAATTTTGCTGAAGGTGGAAGGAGATGATGGAGATGATATTACATACAAACTACTCCAAGCTTCAGGATTCTTTCACCTGAACAGGAAAAGTGAAATAACTTATCAGTGTCATATAGATTCCAGCAGTGTCAAAATGATTATGTGAATTAATTCAAGGTCTGTGGTTTCTCCCTCTAAGCCCAAAGACAGAGCTCCTGCTGTCACCTAAAAAAGGAACATCTGCTGTTCTAGATCTTATTTATTGTAAACAGTCATGGTATGTGTAGCCTTGGCTCTTTCCTGCAAAGAGGAACAGCCTCCAAAATCCATCCAGGAGTGTTGATAGGAAGTATTTCCCTGTGAGGATGTTGCTGGAGCTTATTACACTGAGAGACAGTGAGTGACATATTGTAAATAGATGTGTGTTCAGTACTACTGTTCTCCAAGGTTCCTGAGCAAAGCAGGTACTGACATGGGGACCTGCAAGCTCTGCTGTAGGATGTGGCACTTGGAAGGGTGGAGCTGCCCTTCAGCCTCAGTCCTGACAGGCACCCCAGGCGATAACTTCCTGCTTCCTGACACTTGCAGAGATTCTCAAAGTTCTTAGTGAAAAGGAGCTGTGGTTGCAAGTGAAAGAACACAGCAAAATGTATCTATGGGCAAAGCTGTGGTCCAGAACAGGATGTAAGGGAGGTTTGTCAGCTGCCAGATTGGGATTTTTATTTACTGCATGGGCTGGGTGTTTTGCTTAATAGCACTGTAGCAAGAATTTAACCATCGGGCTTTTCTCAACTGCTTTGCATTGACTTTAAGGGAGATAAAAGATCAATGTAATTCTGTACATTAATTTATAGAGCTTTATTATACATGGTTTCCAAAATGGAACCAAATGTTTCATGGTAGTCACTGTGAAGTGTCTTAATTTTGGATTCTCAAAATCTGGTGTCATCTACAAAGCGTCTTTGAAAGTTCTGCCTCTGGCCCCAAGCCTGGCACACCCTGATAGTTTTCTGTTGGCTTCTATGGAATTCTGCATTCAACTTCATTGCAGGATATGGATTTTTATCTCTTTCAATTTATCTATTCTTAGCATTTCCTGAATGCTACCCAGCAGTGTCTTTTAATGCAAGAGACTCTCTAATTCAGAGGCATTGCAATAAGCATTTTCCTCCCTTTCATCTGTAAGGTTTTCTGACTTTGTCCCAGTGCTGAACCAACTAAATGTTGTTTTCACTGCAACTGAAATCCAGTCTTTCAGTTAAGTTATAAAAAAAACTTGTTTCATTTAAGTAGCAGCTTTAGGTCTTGGTTTATGATGAAACCAAAACGTGGCTCAAATATAAGTGAGGAACATGACATTAAATAATATAATAATTCATTTTATATGGAAGTATTCACTTTAAATGAATAACTAAATATTAAAAGTCATTAAATATAATTTTATATCATTACTTTGTGCATGTGACACAGCAAATATTGCTGTCAATTTTAGCCCTATGGTCTGGCTTATTTTTTCATGTGAACTTGATACAAAGTCTAGAAAGGAGATGATGAAAAATGCAACATTTAAAGAACTTGAAAAGCTCTTAAATTTATCTATTTGCCGTCTGAATTTCCTTGAAAAACCTTGTCATTTTCTGATATTTAAAAAAATATATTGATTTTTTCCTATTAAGTGGAGTAAACTTTATGGCATTTGATCATAACATACTCCAGCATTTAACACTGTCCCTGAATTTCTACTTCACTGTTTTTTAATCCCTTTTTTTTTTTTTTTGCAAAGATTAGGAGGGTTTTACCTGCAATAATTAAAGCTGACTTGCAGAAGCCCTGCTGATGGAAGTATTAATGTCTGATTTTATGGGCCTGCAGTGCATAGAACACACTAATGGGAAACAAGTGATTTAAATCTGAATGGTGGACACTGAAGGACCCCAGCTAATTAATAGGCTTGTGAATGAAGCTCTTGAGAAAGCCCACCAAGAACTAATGGGCTACCTTACAGCTTCACTCATAGCACTGCGATTATATACTGAGCTGCACTCTAAATCAATTAAATGTTCTTGCTTTGCACCACATTATTAAGTTTATGTGGTCTGATCATTTTAGCTTTACATCCACACTGGTGCCAGTTCTACACAAAGGACAGATTGCATTTTAAAACTAAAATTGCCTTTTTTGTCCCTTTGATATATATGTATATGAAAAAACCCAACACTGTGTTGAAAGCTGTCTGAACTGCACATAAATACAGATGGCTGGGCTGGGCCTTGAAAACAGGAGTGGACCAACACAAAGGCTAACAAACTTCTTGAAAAAACTGGAATTTGGATCTACTAAAACATTTTATCAAGGTATATTTGTTGTCTCGAATCTAAACGTTTAGGGAAGTTCTGAACTTCAGAGACATCCAACACAAACTTTACACTTGGAAGTGCTCTTGTGTGGAGATGCATCCTAGGGAAGTGGAGGAGAAAAAAATACCTTAAATGTGGATGATTCAGATAAAAATGCAATTTCAGTCTGTCAACTGGAACATGCACAGCACAAGAACTGCCCCCAGCAGAACTGTAGGGTCACCTGTGATAAATCACAGCCCAGCATGTTTGTATTGTGTAAGAATACGTGGCTGAAGGCAGTACTGCCCCCCTGGAATTATTAAAAATACCCAGCTGCAGGAGATGCACACATTTATATATTGCTCTGGTGTCCATCTCTTTTGGGATTCAGGGAGCTTAGAACAGATCAAGAGGCAAAATCTGCTTTGCAGATCTTTCCTTCTTGAAGTCTTGGGATCCTTGTACAAAATAGGAGCTGGAAGCACCAGTTGCAGCTTTCTTCTTGGGGTGACCATGGAGTCAGTGCAGTTCCATGGTCTGCTGTCTTCCCAAGAAGTGTTCTACTTTCCCTTGGCACCCCAATTTCCCAGGACTGTGCCATGGCCTGTGCAATGTGCAGATTTAGGTATTTCCTGGGTCAATAAGCACAGGCCAATATTTCTATTATTACTATGTTTTTATTCGTTATAATTTCTTTTCTTAATGTAATTCTTTAAAATTTCATCCCGCCTCTCAGCTCTGAGTTTGTTTTTTTCCCTGTGAAGTGAAATAATTTGTCTTTTACAGCTTGAGTTTAATTTCAATATCGTACAATAAGGTGAATTTATTTCTTCCTTTTTTGTTCTCTCTACAGTCAAATGGCAATGAATACTACTAATAATTAGAAATCTATAAAGAAATGTCAAATTTCTTTAATGTTTGGAAATCTCGTTTTCATGAAGGAAAAATATGTGAATATTTCGTATGTTGTAATAATATACAATATCAGCTGCCATCTAGAATGAAAAAATAAACTACAAATGTTGCATGCACAACAAAAATGTGCCATATTATTAAAAAGAGTATATCGCTGAATTTTTTATTTGTAGTTTGTTAGATGGTACATAATCTCTGAAGCATTTTGAAACAAGATAAAGGATTGGTTTCTGTGTGTTCAGATCCACTTGACCAGCACCTGAGCAGTTCAGAGCTGTGCAAACAGTTCTGTGGGACTGAGTGTGCTAAAAGTGCTGGATTAATGGAATTATTTATTTAGCTCTACTCACAGCCCCTGAAGCAGTGTCCCTTAAATTTGGATTTTGATGCTTTTATTTCTCTGAGGTCTGATGCCACACTTTGCCAGTGAGGTCTTGGTGGGGGGCTGGCGACGCACTCGGATTTTTAGAGCTCATTAATAAAGATAATTAATAATATTTTTCTTCCATTTTTGGTTCAATGAAAGCATTTTAGGGTAAACAAAATAAAGAATTATTTCCTTTTTTTGTTACCCAAAAAGACCCAACACATTTGTGGTGATGAAATCTATCCTCTGGTGCCTTCTGCTTTCCCTTGGGCCCAGCACTGTGTCTCGCGGCACCTTTCCCTCCTGTGGGCTCCCTGCCCGGGGGTTCCTCTGCCTGATTTTGAGTCTGTAGAAACCTGTGAAGCTTGAGGTAGATCATGACCTATTTTGGTGGTAAAATAGACACAGAACTCAGCCAGTCAGCATAGCCTTGCTCCTCTGCTTTGGTAAGCCTTGCATTTCCAGTCCGATCTCCTGCTGTGTGCAGCTGTTCTGATGCAGGAGAGGCTTTTCCCAGGGAAATATGGAGAGGTGAAGGGACTGGGGACATCCACAAACCTCCTGCTTGCCTTGGGCAAAAGTCATTTTCTCATCAGCATGCTTAGGGACCTCCTGCAAAGATTGCTGTGTTAACCTGCACGGGTCACTGCAGTGCCCTGGGCAGGTGAGCAGAGCTTAGCTCAGCCTGCAGCTCTCAGAGGTGTGCTCTGGCCTTGGGCATCCTCAAATGGAGATCACTGTGCTCTTGCTGATCACACAGAGGCAGAAAGAGAGGTGCTGCCTTGATAGTGCAGGGGCAAGATATTTGTATGGGTCTATGCAGTCATTTACTTCAACTCTATAACTTTGTACGACTTACAAGAATCCTCTAAATTAATTTCCAGAGAAAGAAACTTTCTGTGGCCTGGTGTGAGCATGAGCTTGCTTTATTTTTCATACAGATTGCCCTTATAACCCTGCTTACATCACCTGGCCTCCTGTCTGGTAGAAAGGGTGGCTGGCAATTCCCTGCATTGGAGATATGTCACACAAGCTCACAACCATACCTTCAATTTGTGAAACAATTCTATAGTGAGGGGGTTGTTAGTAGCATAGAATTACTATAGCTCATTTTAGATTGCATTTACCGTGGTGTTAATGCAGATATTTATGTGAGGTTTTGGTACATTTTCAAACTGCTCTTTTCTTGATGAAACACACTGTTATTATCTGGTACTGGTGTCACAAAACTGCTGGTAGATTCATCCTGGATGCCTGGTGGTAGTTTGGGATGTGAGTGGAAGGTTTCTCTCCACTTGTTGGGATTTTCTCTTGTGGCAGTGTCTAAATGCATCTGTGGTAGTTTGAATTAATTGACGTGGGAGGAAGAGGTGGAAACAGGTAAATGCAAATTGACAACCTGCCTTTTCTTCAGAACAAACTCTGCGAAAAAAAGAATCCAGGAAACTGTGAAAATAATGCAGTTGTGTTTTCCTGCTTATAGGCAATGCGTAACAAACACAACTGGAGTTTTAAGGAATCTGAAATTGTGCTGGGTGTGTGACAGTAAATTTGACCAGCTGTAGCTGAGTTGGCCATGTGTGAACACCAATTAGTGCAGTACATGGTAAAATAATTAGGAGTATCAAGAGGAAATTAAGAAAAAGGGAAAGGTAAGCTGAATATCAGGTAGTTTGTTATTCTCAGGGGCTTTTAAAACTAAACTGCAGAAGCCATAAGGAGGGTCTGTGCAAGAAACAATTTCATTCTGAACAGGCTTGGGCTGGCTCATTTTTCTCTCCAAGTTCTATGGTTGTGTGCTCAGTGAAGCATCTCTGGACAGCCCTGACAGCTGGTATGTGTGGGAGATGTTGACTTCTCTGCTAATGATCCAAAGCAAACAAAATAAATATTGGTTATTGTGTGCTGCCCCACGGAAGCGGTCCTGCTTCTGTCTCCCAGCAGCACTGCACAGCTCTGGTTTGTGCAGCAGCTCTGTGGTGTCCCAGACTCTCTCCTTACTCTTGCCCAGCACCAGCCAGATTCTTACAGATGGCATTGGAATCTGCAGAGGAGCATGAGGAATCCTCAAAAGTTCATGTGTGAAGGGTGTATTTATGCTTCATTTACTAAGTAACATGCAGTGAATTTCAAGAGGACAGTACTCCTTATTTCTCTTCCCTGGTTCCCTGCTGAGTGATATTGTAATAATAGTGAAGGAGGAGGTGGATGTCAGAAAAGAGAAATGTTATTGCAGAAGCATGAGGAATATATATGCCCTAGAAAAGCCATCTGGTATGGTAGACCTATGTGTGGCCTTGGCCAGATAAGAAATCCTTTTTCCAGCTGCTTGGTCTTTGCAAAAGGACTTAAGCCCCCAAAAAGTTTTGGGGTAATAGATGAAATGACAGCAAAATGAATTTTCAAAATCAAAGTAGTATGTGAAATTGGGCAAAGGAACTTTAATGTCAGCAGGATTCTCTTCAAGGTAAAACTCAAGTGCACGGAAATAACTTCACTGTACTCTCATTGGAGAGACCAGTTGTGCATCTGAGGGCTTGGGATTGTGTCCTGTGCTCTTGATTTCCAGGTCAAATAAGTGCATGATCTCAAACTTCATATTCTACCCAGGTACTAGTTTCAAACTCTCTGAATTTTTGTTACCAGGAATTAGGACAAGGAAATACTTGCCAGTGCTTGATTGCTGCCCCAAGACAATACCTCAGTACATTCTCGTAATAAAATGCACAACTGCCTTTACATCTCTATTAATCTCAGTGATGCACAACTGTAACAGCATTTGGAGTCTGTCCAAGGAAAAAAGCTTCTTAGATTTGCAAGGCAAAAATTTCTTATTAGAATAATTTATTTTTTGGCTTTTTTTTTAAGTTCTGTGGTGTCCACCTCTTTCTGTAGATGTCTGAATACAGTTAAAGAATTATAAAATAGCAGGATTGCTATTATTGGTTAATAATAGTAACCAAATTAATTCAAATTTTCCTCATTTGAGTTCATGTGTTTTCCAGAGAATCCCTGTATTAAAGTATTACGGAGAAATTAATTTTCCCCTAAACTGTAAACCATATCTTTTTTTTAACCAAAATCTGTCAGAGCTTATTTCCATTAAGCTAATCACAATACTCCTGATACATTTTATAAGAATAAGAAAATTTAATGTTATTTAAGTATGCTTGTCAAAACAGTGCCATCATCTATGACTTTGATTTCTTGTTCTGTAACTTACTTGTCTGGACATACGTTGTTTTATTCATTTAAAATTCTTTTTGACTCCACCATTATAACCAGGCATCTTCTTGGAAATTTTCAAAACTGTATATATGAACAGTGGTCAAATTAAAACGCCAAGCATGTGAGATTTTTTTGGTGTAGATGTATCAGCAGTTCCACCACGCTTCTATAATTAATCTTTGAAAACAAGAAAATACTTCCCCCCCTCAAAAAAACCCAAAACACAAAGCCCCAAGAGATGATAGAGTCAATAAAATGACAGTCTAACAAATCACAAAGCATGAACAAGGAATGTCAGATTAGGGATATGTTTAATATTCCTGTTGGAATGGATGATCCATCCAAGACCACCTTGGTCTCTGGCACACCCTGGGCAGAACGAGAGGCAAAGTCATTCCATTCTCGTCCCACAGAGTATGCTTCATGTTCTGCTGGCATGGGTAAAGGGCAGCAAGAAATATTACACAGAGGAATCCAACTCCAGTGTGCAGTCTTGGGATGCTATCTTAGAAATCTCTGGCCTGTTTGCTGAGATTTCAGTTACAGTAATAATATTAAAGATGCTTAATTACTGTATGTGAGATCAGTATCTAGTACAGGTGGGTGGGAAAGAGTTTGCAGCCTCCTTTCTCTTCTGTTTTCTTTCCTGGGCCACTACAAGACAAGATGATGCTTTTAAAAAGTTAGTCTGGAGAATAAAAACAATCTTATTTAAAAACATTGAAGTGACTCATTTTGGTAATTCTGAAACAATTTAATCTTTTGCAAAACTAGATTACTTACAAATTAACTTATATGTCAATGTGTAATTTGCTTTGGCTCAATGCTAGGTATATTTTTCATCTCTGTGACTAGAGATGAAATATTTTTTTCAAGCAGTTGAGAAGGGACAGGGTTCTATGGTACTTTTGGACCCACTTCAAGATCTTTCTTTTGAGGTTTTATGATCCATTATATTTCATTAGTGGGGGCCTGAACCTTTCTGTTACTTCTGATATTACTTAGTGGCATACATGGCTCTGGAAGACTGTTAATGGAGGACTCAATAAATAATTGTGTGCAGACACATGTGATGGGAAGGGCTGCATTTAACAGAGTGGGATTCTGTCTTCAGTAGTTCTGGGTAGTGTGGGATGCCCTGGAAGCAGCCCGGGCAGATTTGCAGTAGTAGAACTGCTCTCTTATGGACTTGAATTCCAGAGACCAAACGGTCCCACTGTGGAACTTGCAGCACTTTTGTTGTCAGTGTGGTGTGTTGGGTACTGCTCTGTGCTAAGGGAAACTCACTTGAGTGTCAGGAAAGTTAACTGTCCCTTGCTGAGCCCAGATTTGTTACAGCACATTCCTTGGAACTGGAATTGTTTATGGTCAATTTTCAGCACCCTCAGAAAAAGCTATGTAGGAGTTGGTAGAGGGCTCCTGTTTTAAGCATTAGTTGAAATCATTAATAGCATTAAGATGTCAGTGATATTTTTTACTCTTCAGTTAATGAGAACAGACATGTTGTCTCAAATGTCAATAAATTACCAGTGATGTTTTCTTCTCATTTACTGATAAGCTATTGTGATTTCAGACTGCTTGGTAAGAGCAGCATACCAGAATTGGATAACAACAGTGTTTTCTCTGATTAAGTTTGCCATGTCTGCACTACTTCATAATGTGTCTTATTGTGCAGTGCCTTAAAATCGAGTTTTTTCCAAGATCTTTTTTGAGATCTTAGTCATATACAAAGCTTAACCCAAATACATGAGTTTTTGGATGAATTAGCAAGTTCTTCATTATTATTAATCATTACCATTTAATCAGGTTGTATTTCCATGAGATTGATTTCTTCATTGAGTTTGGCTGGTGCACTGAGGTCCCCGTTGCCTTCATCTGTTTTGCCAGAGTTGTGTTGCAATAATTGAGTTTGGGAGGGGCAGGGACTGAAGCGAGGATCCCAGCTGGCCACAGCAGCCTGGCACTGTGACACTGCTGCTGCCCCACCAGCAGCTGCTTGGTGGGGAGAGCAGGGCTCTGAAAAGGACTAGGTTAACATTTGGTGTGACTTGCTAAAGGTGTGCATTGGGATCTCCCCTGTACGTCCAAATTTGAGGTTAATAACAGGAAAATAATGCATAAACCACGAGACCGTATGACTAAATGAAGAAGAAATTTTTGCTATTCTATTTTCCTGCATCTTTACCTATTTTTTTCCCTGTGCTGGTGGTGAACAAGCTTTTTTCTCTTCCTCTTGAAAAATGGAATGAATTTTTAATGTATCATTGATCTTTGACCCTTTAAAAAATTACCTGCTTCAGAAATATATTTGTTTATCTAGGGCCCAGCCAAAGCAGCTGAGTTTGAAAAGAAAGAGAACAAATTAGATAACCTTCTCACTATATTTAATATGTTGAAATAGAGTAATCCTTCCAAGAAAGTCTGCTGGTTTTGCCATAAATGCCTTGTATATAACTGTGAAGATGGCTTGTATATAATTTTTATGTGTAAAGACATTGTAAAGGTACATAAACTTGGAATTACTCTAAAAGATGCTCGTGGTGCATAAATTATACAGTAGGCCTTTCCCACCTATAAAAGACCTTTTGTGAGTATCACCCTTTGCTCTAATGCTCTGTTTCATGGAAATAAACACAGTGCTATTGCATTTCAGGATCTCTCATTAATATATTCATGAGTCTTTTAAAGGTGCTTAGCTGCCTTATTAATCTTGAAATGTGTTTTTCTTTCAGGATACTTTTCCACGAACTTTTGTTAACTCCAGCTGAAGAAAACCCATAATTTTACTGGTAGAATAGTTTCAAATGGTGTTAAGATTGCCAGATTTGGAATGTCCTGCAGGGAACACATATTGCCAAAATCCCTGTGGCTGGGTGTAGGTTGATCTGTTTCTCTTGTCCCCTCCAGGGCTCTGATTCTGTAAAAACCTATCTGTGCATGCTTTTAGAAAGCCCAGTGTTGAGGGCCAGCCTTTGCATCAGTCTGCTCCTGATAGGATGTCAAGGGGCACACGCAGCAGCGCCATATCTTAAAGCCCTCGTGGGTACAACAATTTGTTCTGTTTGACACAAAATGTGCTGTGTAATCCTTCAGAAATACTGGTTTCTCCAGTCAGTGGAGTTCTCAGAAGTGACAAGTGTTTGTCAGTCTTATTTTGGTTTGTTTTTCTTTGCTGGTGACACTGCACGACTTTTCAGAATGATTCCAAGTTATAAGGAATTATCTGAATGGAGTCTACACTTGCTGTTTTTCTGTGCATGATACCAGTTTGTCAGCATGGGTTTTCACCAAGTGGTTGCTTTCACTGTTCATTTTCCTGTGCTGCTCTTGAGGGTTTATATGCTTATTACTGTTTAAGAAGGACTTATGTTTATGTTTATCTGCCATTGGCATCTTGATGTTTGTTCCATTTCCCAGATAACTGATGAATATGGAATACACAGAGGTTCTGTAACGGTGTTTTCTTCACCAGATCATTGAAAGTTTATTCCTGTATTTTGTTCTTTCTTTTCCTAGTCTATTTTAAAAACCTGTAATTAATCTTCTGGCTACCTACTTTCCCATACACTGCACTGAGCAGCGTTATCTCACTCAGACATTTGTTCCACTGGAAGTTTGTCTCAAGTAAATTGAAAGCGTGAATGTATTGATAGCAGCCAACTCACATAGATAACGAATGTGCTGAAAATGGGGTGACAAAGGATGAAGCACAGATGAAGAAGCAGAATACATCCCTAGCTTTGCATACTTGGGGGTTAGTCTGGGGGTGAGTTCCTTCTCTAAACATCTGCACCAGCTCTTTTACATGGAGTTAACCAAGGCTAATCAACCAGTTTGATCAGCAGGTGCACCACAGTTACCAGTATATACACCAGTGGCTCTGCAGGTATAATGCCAAGAAAATGTGCTTTTGTTCAATGGAGAAAATCCACTGACGAGACTTCTGTGCTGGATAGCTCTGTGGTCAACACTGAGGCACAGAAACCATCTTATTCTCTGCCATCTCCTCGTTTTCTAGCATTGCTATTTATTTGCTGATATTCTATCAGTTTGTGATGAGAGATCTCACAGAAATATTTAATCAGCTATGTAATTCTTTACAGTATTTTACATACATCAAATATTTGTACTACAAAATAATTACAACTGAACTAAGACTGAGGGGGATTAGTCATTACTTTCTTGGCTGCCATTGATTTAAAAAGCCTGCCTGCTTCTGATTTGGAAAAAAGGCTCAATCTTGATTATTTCTTTGTCAGCCTGTGAACAAGCTTCTAAAGTGCCATTAATTGTGTTCAGAAATGTGTAACATTGTTCCTAGATTCTGTAAGACCAGTGCAGTCTTACAGCTGAGACCTGGAACACGGTTTCCTCCTTGAGCAATTCATATCAGGACAACAAATCCCCAGGACAGGCTTAAAAAAATAATGCAAAAAAATCCTATAGCAAAGCAAGCGTGAATTGGGCTCACATTACATCTGCATGATCAAAACAGTCCATTAAACTTTAATCTTCTTCTGAGACTGACTCAGGCTAATACTTAACTGACAGATACTAAGACTTTCATTTTTATATTCAATTCAGTTTTATAACTTCATATTAGCTGAAAGACTGATTCCTGTTATCAGCAACGCCTTCATACAGCATGGCAATGTAGAAATAGCTTGAAGCTGTTAAAACACTTTACTTTCTGAGATTTCTAGATCTCTATCTGCCGTTACCTACTGAATTTTGTGCAACCTGTGAAGGATGATAGATGAATACTAAGCTGTCACTAGGATGACTGCAGCAACCGGTGATCAGAATGCTTAAATTTTAATTTTTTATAATTCCATTAATAGTTTCAATCAAAGGAGGAGTAGCTGTAAGAATTATAAAACCTTCCTGACCTCATTATAGTTGTTAGTTAACTCCTGTCTTTCAGGCTAGCTGGAGTCTGTGTGCTGGACACTTGCATAAAAGCATGTTTTAAAATCTGTGCATGAGGCCGTGTAGCTGAACAAATGGCTGAGATTTATGACAGAACATACAGTTTGAATCGACACTTGAAAATGCAAAACTTAAGACTTCCTGGATGAACAGTCACATTTTGTAATTTAAAAAAATGTCCCATGCTTTTCAGTAGCAGTGTGTAGTTTAATCCTTGTTGTATCTCACTGTATGTCATGCAATACCAGCTTGTTCACGGTCTGCTGCTGAGGAGTCAGGAGGATCTGCTCTGTTTAAGGACAGGATGTGGTGCCTGCCTCTCTGACTTTGTATTGTGGCCCTTTCCAGTGATGCCACTGACCCCCTTGTAAGGTACCAGTTTGAAGGATGTCCATTTTGACTTGGCACCTTGGTCTGGATTTGGTGCTGTGGCCAGGTGCTGAGATGCTCTGTGACATCCAGGCCATCCACAGAGCTGGGGTCAGGGATTGCTCTTTCCTCTGAATCACATGAACTTGTAGCAAAGGGGACTCTGGAAAATGTGTTTTTAACGGAGAAGAATATGAAAATTTCTACTCTAGCCTTCCTCCTGAATATGCAAATAGACATGTTGGAATATTCTTTTATTGAATATGTATAGCGTGCGCTCGGTATTAATCTGTCTTTTGCAGATGAGCAAGAACTGAGTATTCTGAAAATGATTCTAACCTTTGCTAGATGGCAATATACCCTTGGGTGAAATAGCAGCTGCCAGGTATGAGAATTGGGAATTTACCCATTCCCTCAGGGATCTGCTTTGAACAGCAGCCATTTGTTCTGCTTTGTCAACAAGATAGCAGTGAGATCAGCTTGGGGCTGGGGGCTGACTGCTCCTTTGGCTGCTTCCTTCTGACCTGGTTAGGAGCCTGAAACTTCTCCACTCGTGGCACTACTTTCAGCAGTTTCATGGCTGTGCCTGTGGGGGAGTTTCTGCTGTCTTGGTGCCTTAATAATGCAGTTTTTAATTTGCTGTTCACTGAGAGTCAGGCAGATAAATGGCAAAAGGCTGGTGAGTTGAGAGGCACTTGTTCAGTAGGAAAGAGCTGGTGGCAGCACTAAATATGCCATTAATATGAATATGATAAACTCTGGTGCTCTCAGTGCCATGATTTAAAAGGTGGGACTTGGTTAGTCCACAGAGAACCATGATCAAAAATTATCACTGGGGCTGTGACCTCCTTCTCTTGAGCCATGCTGGGTGGGGTGGTGCAGCTTAGCTCAGCTGAGTCCTGCTCTGGAGCAAGATGCAAA
This sequence comes from Nicator chloris, assembly GCA_013400495.1. NCBI lineage: Eukaryota > Metazoa > Chordata > Aves > Passeriformes > Pycnonotidae > Nicator > Nicator chloris. Next base: position 124,039 of record WAAE01013207.1, read on the forward strand.
CTTCTCTCCTGGGGGAGAAGTGCTCTCAGCCCTTGCTTGCAGCTGCCAGTCATGGTGTCCGTGTCACCCTCGTGCTGAACAGCTGCTGGGTGCTGTGTTCTCACACAGGTGGCAGATTCAGGGCTTGAATCTTTTTAGCAGGCCTTAAACTAATTAGAAGGTTATCACAGCCAGCTACTGGCATCCCTCCTTAGAGTGCAATGTCATCTTTTATTCCCTTGGTGGGACTCAGCTGGTCTCTCATGGTCACTGTCTGTTTCAGGCTAATTTCTTAAAGAACGCCAAAGGCAGGGGTTGGGGGTGTTGGGTTTGTTGTTGTTTGTTTTCGTTGGGTTGGGTTTTGGGGATTTGGTGGTTTTTGGTTTGTTTGTTGTTGTAGTGGTGTATCCATTTCTGAAGTGTCCAGCACCAGCATAAATGGAGCTGATAGTTTGTGCCATCTGTGACTATTTACAAGAGTATTCATCAGACTTGAACTAAAGACAAACTAACAATTGTAAGTATTTGAAAATAACCCCCTTCACAGGCCATGATTTGAAGTGAAAGTAGAAGCTCTACTCCCCCCAGGATCAGTCATGTAGAGCTTGTTCCTATGCAGAATCTGGGTGCAAATTTTACCTCTAACTCACTTGCTTATTATGCACATCTAGCTGGACACCTGCATTTCTTTTCTTTCACCAGTTCTATTCAGAGGTGAAAAGCCTTTCAGCAGCAAAAAAACATTTCAGAAAGTGGCTGAAAGCACTGGAAAAACACTGAAGTGTGTCTGGGTTTATACAATTTGAGGGTGAGTGAAGTTACATGACAGAGCTTAAGATGATCTAGCAGCTGTATCAAAACTGGAAGAAAAAAGCTTTTCCTTTCTTAGACCTTCTGTCTGCCATGGTCTCATTCCTAGCCTTAACTGACTAGCCCAGCAAATATAAAGTCTTGTTTGCTAAATTCAGTCCCAACGATCACAAGAAGTAGTGCAAGACAGGATGACCTTGGGTCTATCTGGCCAAGAGATGAAGCAACGAGGGAGCCACTGCTCCTTGTCACTCTTTGGCTTTGCCATTACATTTATTCTGGCTTATACAAATGAGCAGATTCAAACACTGTTGTGTTTTTGTGGTTTGTTGGTTTGTTTTTGTGGGTGTGAGTGTGTTGGTTTTGTTTTTTAAATAAGCCCTGAAGCTCAAGGGGTGGAACCTGGTATTTGCTTCCCCTGCATCTGCACTGAGGTTCTCCTCTCCTAGAGCTCCTGCTCTGTGGTTGGCAGCCCAGTTATCAGAAACCTTGCAGCCTTTCTTGGAAAGCCCTGATGTCAAGGTTTCCTTTAGGTTTGTGTCAATATTAGGCAAAACAGCCAACCAGGCAATTCTGACACCAAATTCCAGATGCTTGCCTCATGGTCCAGAGTTTGGAGCCGACTCCTTGGGCTCTCAGGAGTGACAGCATTGCATTAAGGATTTCTCACTTGGCTGGATACCCAGGCTGCCACTGGAATTCTGTAGCATTACTGAAAACTCTTCAGGCAAGGTTTTCAGAATTAGCTAATATCAAGCTGTGGCCTGCCAGGGCTGGGCAGACAGTTTGTCTAAGCCTGTTTGGAGTGGGGATGCTGCTCCTGTGCTGTGCTGCTCCTGTGGCAGGGCAGGAGGTGATGGAAGGCATTCAGTCCTGGCTGCATTGTGAGAGGTGTGGGGTATTCCAGACGGGATGTGTGATGTCCAGTCTGGAGCTGCAGAACCTCAATTGATCACCACCAGTTTTGTACATCTCTCTCACGGGATCTGCCTCTCTTCTGTGGAAAATCCCAGCTCATAGTCTCATAAGGTTTTTCCTTTATTTCTAGACCTGACTCTTCCTTGTGGTCATCCAGTGTTTTTGCTTTGTGGGGGTTGTTACTCTCTTGGCTGATTTGATGAACTAACTCAGTTTCTGATTTGATGAACTAACCTCAGCATAGAGCTTCAGCCTGGGCTGAAATACTTTGGAAGCATTGAGACTTCTTTTTCAGAATTAGAATCTGAAATATATCCTAACATTTATGCAGGCAAGAACTAAAACAAATCTAGTACTTAGCAATAAGTTAATAAATTACTAAATCTTCATCCAAAGTCCCTACTTGGAGTTGTTTTTTGAAACCAAAGAAAAAAGCTTATACAATTTTATTTCAAAACAGTAAAGAATTGATAGCTAGGGTTTGGTTTTGTATTTTAGTAGGAAAAGTAAATAAAACTTAGTACAAAATTTATATTAAATTAAATTTAAATTTATTGAAAGGAAAGACAGCTAATATATCTTTTTGGGGAGAGAAAGGAGAAGAAATTAACTGTTCTTTGGGAACAGCTTTCAGTGGTTAGAAGCGGTGAGTGCAGACAATACGTTTTATTCTTGTCACTTGGAAGCAAAAAGCAAACACAATTAAGGGGACATTTCATCAGCTCTGGTAAGGAATCTGAATATCATAGATGCAGCTGCTGGTGCACTCTCTTGTGATAAGCTCAGTGCAGCAGAAATGGAAAAAGTCAGTATCCACATGAGTGAGGAAGAGGCTGATTCTTGGCTGTGCGATCCATTTTAATGAACACCACACTTCCCATTTGCTCTCCTTTCACAACAGACAATGGAGCTCCCCTGAATCACCTGCAAGGTAATAAATGGTCTCCTGCTGCAAATAACAGAGTTCACCAATAGTCCAAAACATTTCTGTCAATAAATCTATTAAGATTTGCATGAAGGACATCACGTGCTGGATGAACTGAAGGGACAGGGAGAAAAGGGGATAGTTTGGGGTTTAATAGAGGGAGATGGTTGTTCTCAAAATATTAATAACCCAGATCACTGCAGTATAAAGTTTGGTGGGGGTTTTTCCTCTCACAACAAGTGCTGTGCAGGCATATGTAACAGAGCTTCTACATATTTATGCAGATTAATGAACATAACCTTACTACTAAAAATGAGGTGTTTTTTTTCTTCTGATGAAAAATAGTTAACCCTGTACTGTGTCTAAGATCTCAATTCCTTTTTTTTTGGGAGAAAATACAAGAAATGCTGCCCTATACTGTTCTGCAATTAATTTTTTTCAAAGGGGTGTTTGAAATGAAATAGATTTTTTTTCTCTCCTATCAGAAATAAATATGGGAATTACTTGAATGAATAAAATGGCTGAAAGATATAACTTGCCAGTATTTTTTTAGTAATAGTATTAAATATTGATTATTTTACTGTATGATTGCCAAAATGAGAATCTTCATACTGGCACTTGTTGCAGCTACTAAATTACATTGATTTGACCCTCTTTTTACCTATAGGGTTTCATAATTCAGCATTTGTCAATATCAAATCAATCCAGTGCAAATTGCAGGCACTCTATGACTCCCAAAAAAAGAGAAAAGACCAGCAGACTTTTTACAATAAGAGCAAAGCTTCAAACTTTCAGTTCCACTCACCTACACAGTATTTTAAATTAGGGAATAGAATGTGATGACTTTTAAAAATTTGCTTTTAAATTCGTAAATCTAATAATTTGTGGTGTTTATGAGAAGAAGAAATAATAGAACCCACTAGAACACAGCCTCAGACACTAATAATAATAATTGTGTGGGAAGGAACACTGACAGTGTTATTGTTCTATTATTCTCTGTTGATGCTGATGAAAAGCCTCTATCAGGGACTCCAAGTGCCCCATGCAGTCTTTCCAGCTTTAGTATTTTTAAATGTGCACTAGAGCTGGATGGACATGATCCAATTACTTTCACTTAAGATTTAGTTCATTTTGAAGCAGGTTTGCATAAGTGCTTGGCTGGGACTGTAACCCACTTAGAGCAGGATCTGTCTGAGGGAGAAACTCTTGCTTTTTTCCTTGCTTTTGGGAAAGAACCATATGGCAACACTTTGGAATACACTCGTATGCTCTGAGATACTCTGTCATCTCAAACTCTCTGTCATGAGAACATCCTGTCAGCTTAGTTGTTTGTGCAATATGTGTTGGGTGCTTCTCTGAAAACAATGTAACAGCCCTTCTCAAAATGATGCAGAAATCAGGGACCTTCCCAAGGGTCATTAAGTGATAAAACCAGATTTCAACTCAGTCTCTAATTAGGGAATTAGAGAGAATTCCAAAGTTCCAAAGAAGCTGTTTCCATCACACCTTCCAGACAAAGCTGAAATGTTTTTCCAGGTGAAATAGCGTCCCAATAAGATTTTTTTTTCCATTATAGTTTGAAATCCAAGAAGTGGTAATTGTTACCAGTAACGACTGCATTTCACTTTCTGAGTGATACAGAGTCCAGACTTCATGGATTGATCTGGAATGGAGAATGACTGCATTCCAGACTGCCTCAGGCTTCTAGTTTGTAACCATGGGGTTTAGGGTATAATTTATTGGATGCCAGCTTCTCACAGTTTATTGTTTACAGATAGTAACTCATGAAGATCTGGTAGTTCTTTCTCTCTCTGGTGCCCAGCCACATGGAGCTGTGGGTCTGCTGCAGTGTTTGAGTTAACGGACCTGGGTAATTTAGCTCAGATCTTGTGTTCAGTCCTCGCTGCCAGCAATCGACTCCAAAAATAATGTTTTATTCCATTTATATTTGTTGTGTTTAAAGATGTGGCCTACCTGGAATATGAGCCTGCCTTAGTGGCAGTGGCACAGCCACACCCAGTCATTTTTGCCTTGTTCTGTCATCACTGCAGTGCCTTCATTCTAGAGCCATGGAAGGGAAGTTGCTCTCTCTTGGCTTGGCCTGTCCTGTTCCCTCTGATGAACATGTAGGACTGCCTGGCAGCAGAGTGTGGGGTGTGCCTGGAGTGCCAGCGCTGTCAGGCACCTGCACCATTCCCTGCCTGCCTCCTGTGTCTGGGACTCCTGTCCCCACCTGGAGGGGGGGTTTGTCTCTGCCACTGCCCCCTGGCCCCACACACAGCAGGTTAGGGTGAGCACTGAGGAAGCGTCCATTGTAGGAGGCTCTGAGGAATCCTTCCTCGCCCCAGTTCAGAGGGACAGAATTCTGTGGGCCTGTTCCTCACGTGGAGTTTGTTGTGCCAAATGTAACATGGAGGAAATCCAGACAGAAGAGATTGGGCGTGCAGAGAATTAAATCCCAGGTCTTTCAAGATTAGGAGTTTCACTAAACCATAATCATGTCTCAGATTTCAGTAGATAACTGTCTTGGCAAAATGACCATTCTCATGGCTTGCTATGAATCCAAAATATTTCAGAATATGAAATTCTATGAAGTATTTTTTTTTGTCACTCTTAAAAGGCTTGAAAGCAATTCTTTCATTACAGTAGCATTTCTTTTTTAGTAATGATTCAAGAGCAATTTTTTTTCCCCTGTCACATGCCAATTTATCTTGAAAGTATTTTCTGTACTGCTCTTAGTATCTGAAGATAATGTTGCAGCAAACAATTTAGTGTACTCTATGTAAGCTCGGTACTAATCTTTATGTAATTGTAAACTATATTGGGCATACAAGGATTTTTAAGTGTCAGAATTCTTGTAAGAAATCTGCTTCACACATGCTTTGTAGTTGTGGATTGATCAGGGGNTTTTTTTTTTTCCCCTTTTTTTCCCCCCCTTTTTTTTTAAATTTTGGCCTTTTTTTTTTTTTTTTTTTTTTTTTTTTTTTTTTTTTTTTTTTGGCATGTATGATTTTTTATAATGCTCATGGATTATGGCTCTGGTTGTGTTTAAAAGAACGACTGCATACAACAGTGGATTGATCAGGGGGCACTTTTGGCTTACATTAGAGCTTCTGTTAGGGAGGACAGGTGGCTGGTCATCCTAATGAAAGGCCAGTGGCATATCTTTATCCTGATGGGGCAACCAAGTCTGGCAGCATTTAGATGAGGATTGTTAGCTTTTGGATTGAATTGCTTACCCATTTTTTCCAGGCAATTCATGGATGTGTCTGGGAAAGAAGTGGTCACAAGGATGGATTTCTTCTGATTTTGGCTTGGGGATTTTCTTATGGATTTTGAAAATAATTTTGATATTGCAGTAATGGAATGATGCAATGGGTTCTGGACAATAACGGTGAAGGTAGCACTGAAGTGTAACAGCAAAGAAGTCTTTATTTCCCTAAAGCTTTTCAAGCTGTTTGTTTAACTAATTAAACAGAACAGAATCCCATGCTACCACTTGGATTTACCACCTTGTTTTTCCTCTGAGAGCCTTGGCAAAGGCAGAAACTTTCTGCCTAATGCTCGTGCAGTGTGTGCTGCTGTGTGCCAGTATCTGCAGGGATATCATTACAGGGAAACCCAAAGGTGCAGCTGATTCCAAGGTTATCTACACTAAGTTGTTGGATTTGAGTGTTCTTTTCAGTGGTGATGTTGGGCTTGGTGCTGTGTCAGGCTGGATGTCACTGTGCAGATAAGGTTTGGCATGGTGGGCTGCGTGGTCAAATACTCTCTTCCTCCTCTTGAATAATAGGCTCTGATCTGCTTCAGACATCTCCAATCCTCTACAACAGGTTTGAACCTTCAAAGTACAACATTCAAATGACTTTATCTTTTGTAATGCCCTTAAAGCTTTCCCTGGGTGTGATAGCAATGATTTTGACTTGAGTGCTTTATGTGAAGGAGCAGGAACCTTGCAGCAGACAGCCCTTCCCACCTGCCCCTGGTTTATGTGCTGGATTGGGGTCTGCCTTGGGCCCCCAAGTTGTGGCAGCTGGCAGGATACAGTGCTGCGTGAAGAGGTGGGCAGTGTCTGTCCCTTATGCTCTCAAAGCCATCTGAACCTCAAGAAATGCTAAATTTTCTCCTGATGATCTCAGGGATGTTATATATTACCTTCTTACACAGCTAGTTAAACAAATATATGATACCTTTACTTACAGTGCAGATGCTTTCAGCAAAAAAGTACCAGTTTTCCCAAAATTTTTCATGGTATAACTGCTTCCCCTAATGTACATGCAGGCATTTCTTGCACCAATAAAAAGGGATTTTGAGCTATAGATCTCTGAAACAGCAGCCACATCCAGTTGCTAATTAGATAAGCGCCAGATGTTGGCTCTCTACTTCTCATCTATCTCATGCACATCTCATCACTTTTTCTTTTGCAGAGATCCCACCTTGTTATTCATATAGAGCAGGAGTTACAGCATGGACCCTCACACATTTTCCTTTGCTGATCCGTGTGCTTCTGGCTCTCACTGGTGTGTCAGACATTCCTGCAAGAAGGCAAAATGACATTTTTCATTAAGACCTGCAGGCAGGGCGGCAGCCCTAGTCCAGATGTGTTCCTGCTGATGGCAAGGGCTGGTGTCCAGTGTGGGCCTGCAAGGGTTCCTCCGTGTTTGGAACAGAGAGGTTCCCCCTTCTCACCCTCCCAGGCCAGACAGAGAGCCCCAGGGAGAGTGCAAGCCACCAGACAGGGACAAAAACTGGCTTAAACTGTCATTCTGTCCTCCTAAATGTCAGCTGGATTTATGAAGGGAATGAGCTGGACCCCTTGGAGCCTGGCTTCCCCTTGAGATGCATCACAGGTGCTCTCAAGGAAAGAGACATTGCAGGGAGACAAAAGGTGCCTGAGTGCAGGGCTGAGGAGCTGCTGTTTGCATTCCTCCCTTGCTTGGCTGTTCTCCTAACTGACAGGATAATTTGCCTGTACAGTTACAGTAGCTTCTTGCATAAATGGGTTAAAAGTGGAATGGACATCTCCTGTTTGCATGTGTGCTAAATGTGTTTGGAAACTGCCCTAACATGGCCTCCTTGGACCCAGGAGTTAACTCACTCTTGAGATGAATAGAGGAATTCAAACATCAGATATGCTAAAGGGGTAGCTCAGCCAGGACCAACATCTCTTATTTTTTAACATTTATCTTGACAGTTATCAAGGTTGAAAATGAACTCCCCTAGTTTTTAAAGGCAAGTTTCTATCATGTAGATTTGGGCTTGGCCAGGAAAGTAAGAAAAATTGGTGCAGAAGTTAGTGACTCGCCTTCCACAGCCGAAGTTAAGCTAAAGAAGCAAAACAACATGATAAAATTGTTGCCTTTTAATGATTTTTGCTGCATAATTTTCAACATTTTTTAAACTATAAATCATTAAATTCTGCTAAAACTGGTGCATTCTTGCCTTCTTTTCCTCCTTGTGGATGCAGATTTTGGAGGTGAAGTCAGGAGGGAGGACTGGGTTTATTTACTCATTGCTGTAGTTATTTCCACCTGCCATCACCGTATTTCCAATCTCTGTGAGCATGTGGTAAGTTAACAGAAGTTAGCTAAATTTAGCAGTTGCCTTTGTGAAATTAGCCCTTCCTCTGATTTTTTAATATCATGGGTGATCACATAGGGAAGTGACAGGCAGTGAAGGAAAGAGAAAGCAGGACTGGTTTTGCTGAGCTGAAATGAGGGAGTTGCATTTCTCTTCACCCTGCCAGGGCTGAGCTCCTTTGGTGCCAGGTGAGTGAGGCTGGTTTGTGTGGGCAGCAGCTCCCCCTTAGTGCCCTTTCCAGTGCCCACTTCCATCACCAGTGCAGCTCAGCCCTGCTTGCTGCCATCGCTCAGCTCAAACCTGGCTGCTTGGGAGTTGTGATGCTTTTCTTTCCCTTGTGCTGACTGGGTTTGAGGGGTTTTTTCCCTGTTGTGTCATCATCTGAATGGAAGTGTTTTGCTGTGATCTTGGGGTGTGGGTTTTTTTCACATGAAGAAAAAAAAAAGCATTTACTTCAGGGCTCACTTAGATGCAGGAGGAATACCTAACAGGTCAAAGGAGTGCTGGTTAGAATCAATTATTGACCTGCTTTGATCAAGGTGATCTGAGAGCTTTGTAATGTCTAGAAACATGCACTCTGTCCTCACAAGGCAGGGATTTTTCTTATGAAAAATCACATTAGCTTTGGAAAACTAATTCTTTCACAGATTTGTATCTGCTGTGATAAATTGGATTTAATGATCAGCGGGGGGGTGCACAGATTAATCCTTTTACTGTAACCAAATTTACTGCATCAAATTTATTTCTTGAGGGACTATTTGACTCTTCTGTGCAATGAGCAGAAGAAACTTGGCAATCCTGTGCTGAGATACAGACACATGCAGATTATGCAGATTCAGTGTCTCTTGTGCTGTGTTTAATCTTGGTTTATTTAGTCAATGATATGCCACTTAAATGTGTCTGGTTGGGTTTTTTGATTTTTGGGGTTTTTTTACTCCTCTTCCAAGCTCATAATCCTACAGAATAGTGATAGCTCAAATTTGTGTAGTTCTCAGTTTTACTGTAGCCCAAAGTGGAAGTAACTTTTTGAGGAGGCTGATTCTGGAAGGAATACAAGATTTTTCTGGAAGTGCAGTGGCATTACAGAGCCCTCTGAGATGGGGGCAGAGTGCTGACCAGTGAGGGAACAGTGCAGAAAACATTTGGAAATCCAAACATAATAAAGTAGGACAGCATTTGGCATAGACCAGTACCATTATGTGCCAGGCACTGTGCAGGGAGAAAGGCTTAGGCTCAGGTTCCCATCCAGAGGCTGTCTTTTCAGTATGCTGCTGGAGCGTGTCTGCTACCAGAAACATTGAATTTAAACCAAATTCCAGTGAATAGAAGAGTCTGAGAAAGTGCCTGGTATCATTATTACACTGCACTTGATGATGAAAAACAGTTAACGTTCACCCTTCTCTCTCCTGGGGGCAAAAATGAAACCTTGAACACTCAGTATCTGAGCCCTGTGTGTCAGAGGCAGCAGTTCTTGTGAGATCTTCCATAAAACACCAACTTCAACACGTCCTGCTACCCTGCCATGTCCAGCAGGGTGCCAGGGCACAGGTAAATTGGCTGCACCTTAGCAGTGGTATCTCTTTCTTTTACTGTATTAAATCTGTGTTAGGATGCATGACATCTGACCTCAAGACAGTGGTTTGTGAGATGAGGTTCTATTTTATTTGTGTACTGAATTACAGGATCAGCTTTTAGAGAGTTTCCTTTTACAAAGAGCTGGCAAAATGGCTTGGGCTAAAGATAGACCATGGGCATTGCCAAGACCTAATAAGGGTTTATAATATAATGATAATTAACAGACTAAATCAATCCAATTCTGCAAAAAGGAGGCAAATTCTTTCCATGTTACTTTAAGTGAGGGTAGAGATTTTGACAGGATTTTTGCTTGCCAACTGATGTACATTCTTGTGCAAAAGAATGTGTTGTTCTTTTCAGTTGGAGTCACAACATGAAAGATGTGTGTTGAGAAATTAAGCTGAAATATAGAAAATGTAAGACATTGAAAACTTACATGCACTGTGTACGAGTATGCATGTGTCTACAGAGAGGCACCAATATATGCACACACTTCTGATGAATAAGCTCTGAGTCTTTCTAAACAATAATCAATTTCTCTTTGTCCTTTATGAGATCAATAATATGAGTAACACACTAAGAATTTTCTAGACTCACACAGTCTGTTTCTATAGAAAGTGCTTTCTTTAAGTCTGTATCCAAGAGATCACCACCCTGGCATAGAGGAGAAAAATAATACAGGGCTCTTGCAGGCAGAGACAAATAGTTTTCTACCTCAGTACACATCTCTGCCTCTGAAAGTGTGCTGCAGCAAGGAAATCCATTTACAGTTTTTCTTTTACATAACAGTTCCAATGCCCTTAAGAGCCCCTGGTTGTTTCCATATTCCCTTCTCCAGTTGTCCTGCAGTGCAGCTGCAATGAAAAGCCTGTTTATGGAGAACTGGTGTTCTGCAGAGTGTCTCTCAGCAAACCTTACAGGTCAAAAGCATGTGTTTGTCATCTTTGGAAGGATTCTCAGATAATAATATGGAGGTTCCTACTTTTTTCAGTACAAGAGTTATCAACCTAAGTGCAGGTGCCTTTTGCAATATCAGTCTTGCTGTAAGCACACAGATGAAGGCACAAAGTGAGTGAGGATGGATTTGACTTGTAATTGCCATATCCCTGAAGGGCCACAGTCTGGGGAGCTGCTGGTCCCTGTGCTCAGTGCTCCCTGATGAGTGATGGGCTGCACCCTCTGCACAGCTGGGATGCATTCTTGGGCTGTCTCTCTGTGTTAGCTCAGTTTCTGTGACTCCTTCACCTTCGATCCCTTTTTTCTTTAGCTCTGTGTGTGTGTCCAGTGATGGGATTTTTGCATACAACAGCAATCTCCTTTCATATCATGTGCTTAGAGACCTTCTCTTTATGCAGATCTGCAGTTTCCCCATCACTTGTGCCTGCCCCGTTTGTTGAGATCCACACTTGGTCCCCATTGTTCAGCAGGATGGGAGACTCTGTGAGGTTTTTTCCTTATTCTCCTCTGATCCTACACCACCTAGAAGCTTGTTTAATATCTGCTCCATCTTAACCCATGTCCCACTGACAGACTTGTTGATGCAGTTTGCCTGTGTGTCTTTTCCCCCCTTGATCAGCCATTTGCTTTTTTCTAAGCACTTTCAAATGCTCTTGTCTCTGCTAATATTTTTTTGGATCACCTTCCCCAAAAGAAATCACAAAACCAATTAAATTGTCTTCTGTCATCAGTAATTTTGTTTATACTACTGAGCTCAACATGATCTTAAAGCAGAGAGCAGGACTCAAGCATCAGACAGGCAAGTGCAACAAAGGAAACCCAGAGATAACAGGGAATATTTGGCCTGGCAGCTGGTCAGCAAAACCAGATCTGGTGGTTGTAGCATATTGTACACTGAATATGTGGAATATGTGGACAAAATGTAGTGCTGTTAACAAAATGGGGGGAAAGGAGCTCATTTTAGTTTGGGATGTCTTGAGTGGAATTTTGCATCTAACATGAGGGGGGGACGTTGCTTTGATTTTCCTGGGATTTTTGAGCCTTCAGCTAGGACATGGATGCGATCCTGACTTTCACCCTTTAAGACAGACATATAAAAATGAGAGAAATATGGAAGGGAAGAAGTAGAAACGAGAAGTTCAGCAGATCTAACCTCTGAGGGAAGGTTGAGGAAATTAGATTATTTTGCTCTAGGAAAAAAGGCTCAAGAAAACCACAGTAACAAATATCTAGTCTGTAAAAGATGCTACAAAGAGGACTCTGGTTTCTTTGTTTCTGTATTCTCTGAGGCCAGAACAAGAAGTAATCAGCTTTAATTGTAGGAAAGAAGATACAACAAAGGTATTTGAAAACCCCAAACTTTTCCACTGTAAAAAGAGTGGAGCAGTAGAAATAGGCACCTCGGTGTGTGGTAGAGCATCCTTAGAGAGTTTTTCTTAAGGAACTATTAAGAAAACATCTGTCAGGGGTTGTCTTGGGTATTCTTGATTTTCAATAGCTCAGGAGATGGAGCAGATGATTTATGGAGATTTTTGTCAGACTATTTGTATGTTCCTGCCATAGACTGTAGCCTCTCATTTTTACTGTATTTTGATTGCTATTATACAAAATTGAAATAGTTCAACAGAACTCTTCCATGAGCAGTAATAAGATCTCACAATGAGAAATGTGGTGGATATTGCAGGAAATTCATTTTATGTGCCATAGAGCAGGTGTCGTACATCTTAGAGCATGGACTATTGTGTCTTGTAGTAATGGCATTCTGAGTTTGGGTGTTCTCACAAAGTGGCATTTGCCACACTTGCTGGTTTCTCAGGCTACTGCTTTTTTTTTTTTTTTTCCTTAGAAGTCCAACCTGAATATATTTCTTTTTAAAACAGTGTAAAAGTGCTTTTGCCATTTCTACTCCAGAAAGGGAGAGAGGCAGAGGAGACAAAACAAGCAGCAAAACAACCCACAATTCAGTTTCAAATATAAAAAGCTGACATTCAAAGACATTTTCAATTGTTTGTTTTTTTGTTTTTTTTTTTAAGTCAAAAGGCTCCTGATAGATTACCCTATCTGGCCTTGACTCGCTTTAATTTATTACCAGTACCAGTACTGGTGCCAAAATGGTTCCTGGTGATGACAAAAAACATGTTTGCATTCAGCAGCCAGCACATCTTCACATGCCACCTGAGGCTGTTGTGTGTGTGCTCCTGTGTGGATGCACTTTCTTATTGAGGCATTTATTCACATCAGTGAGATATTGGCTCTTCTCTGCCATTAGCACTTCTTGCCATTTGTACAATTCTCTTGCTTTCTGAGCACGTTTCTGAGTATTTACCGGAGTGCAAGTTGCTGGGAAGAAAACCTTTCAGATTGTCTTAAGAAATATATGATCAAGTTTGCAAATGTAAGAGTTTAATAAATGTTTTAATGCATTTTTCTTGATGGAATAGATAATTTTTCCAAAGCCTTGGATTAGGTTTTCCTAAAGTGCATTTCCACGTCATGTAAACTCTGTGAGCATGCAAGTCTTGTGAGCACTTCATATTTAGCACATTTCACCTGTAGATAAATGACAGCTTTCATCCTGATGGTAATATATTTCTCATTAATTAGAAAATGCTTGCTATAGAGACTGAGAAACAAATGGCTGTGTAGGAGAAAAGGTCATAAAAACCTCCAAATAGATAATTTTATCCCTTTTTAAGAAGACTTTAATATGATACAATAAATATGAAATTTTATAATTATTTTTCTTTTTATTCAGCTATCTTTTTTCTTATTGCATAAGGAACTAGGAACACCTTTTTCTGCAATTGTATAAACTTAACACCATGCACCCTGCCTCAGACTAATGGGTGATTTCTAATACAATTAAAAATAGTTCCTTGGAATTCTGACTTAACACGATATTTAAGCATGTGCTCAAGTCTTAAATACATTAGAAACTAACTTTAAGCACTGAAGAATATAGGCAAATATTTCAATGGCTTTTATTTGTTTAATATGCATAGATCAAAAGACAATTCCACTACTAATTTCTTACTTATTTCACAACCATTTTCAAAGTACATTTAATAAATGTTCCAGTCCTGAGGTCTTTGCAGGAGTCATGTCAAGTTTGCAGACTCAGGGCCTGAACAGTGCCACTGTTATGTACCAAAGCAGCTTCTTGTTATCAGTCTTTTTTCAACTCCTCAGGAGTTCATTGTTTCCAATAACTAAAAAGGGGCTGATTATCACAAAGACAAATGAGATCACCCATGAATTGTAGTTGTTCTCGCTGTACCCTTTGAGCATTTCTAGCACCAATAGGATTTTTTTCAGGATTGTGTTATGTCTTTATAGCCAGGATTGGAGTGTTTGGAGTGGGGAGCTGTTAAAGAGGCTTGAAATGAGGTGCTGTGAGAAGGGAGTTTGATTGGAAATGGAGAGAGCAGTGAAATCCACCTAAGCAGTGAACTACGGGTCCCACTGTATTATCAGAGGAACAGAATTAGTACAGCCCAGAAGAAAGGGGAGTGCACAGTGTGACAATAGCTCAGGGCATATCTGAGATGAATTAGTAAAATGAATTATTTGCAGTACACAGTGCAGACACTACAGACAGTAATGGGCAAAACCAGAAGAGGAAACAGGTGTAAGTAGCAGCAAACACGCTGCAAAAACACCACTTAGGCTCCACTTGGGTAATTGCTGCTTGTTGTGCACGGGCATGATCACTTACCATGACAAGTTGCTCAAGAAACATGGATTTTCCTAAAGGACCAAACCCACCCTCCAGGGCTCTGTGCAGACTGTGTCCTTGTAGAGTAGACACACACTGTGTGTCAGTTTTTTGTTTAACAAAGTTGCACTGGCCACTTGCACCATCCAGTGAGGAGATGCTTATGTTAAATGCACGTGTGAGAAAGCTGAGGTGCTTTTCTCTCATGTTGGTGTGGTGATAAGTTTATTCAAGTATGTTGGGAGCACGTTTAGACTGAGGGCTGCACCACTGGGAATTGTGCATTCCCCCATCTGGGAAGCTCCAGAGTTCTGAGGTGTGTCCTTCAGGATGTTCACTGCCTGGTCCTCGGTGCTGAGCTCCATTATTCTTTCCACAGAATTTATCTGAGGTCTTTGGATGTTTTTGAAGTTAACTGCCAAAGTGAAATCAGTCTTTCACAATTTCCTGGTTCCTGGGCCATTTTGTTACAGTACACAAATGAGCTGCTGTGCAGAAGAGGCTGTGGAGGGGTGACTCACTCCAACCACTATTACCAAGGAACAAGCTGCTCAATTACATTATATGACACCACATCTACTACTTAATATTTTTCCCTAAAGCTTCCTCTGGCCTTTGTTATATCACTGCTCTTCTGTTCCTAATGTGGAAATAAAATGTGATGTGTGAGTTTGTGCCTTATTTCCTCTTGTTCTCTGGTACTTTTTTACTTGAGAAGCTCTTTAAAACAACTGGCCATCGCTGCAGGTTCTGCAGGCAGTGCTCTCTGCAGCCCCTGGCTTCTTTCATTCAAACCTTGGTTTAGGCCATATGTATCCTAACCTAACTGGACTGAAAATGTTTAGTAGACATTTGTCCAAATCAAAACAGAAGCTAGTGTATTTATTTTGGAGTTCATAAAGATCATTTAAGATAATAATTACCCAGAGCTTATTTCTGCATTCAGCAGTACTGAATTATTCTACCCTTCTAGCCAAAGCCATTTCAGGGTGGAGCAGAAGAGTCTAATTTATAAGTTGTGCTGAGGTAAAATCAGATGTTCCTGTTAAGACTTGCTCCCCAGATTTGACAAAAATCTGTAATTTAAGTGCCGTAGATGGTGTTGCCTGCCTGTGTTTGACGAGAAAGTCAGAGTTGGTGGACATTGATTTGCCACTGGGAGCTGAAACCATTAATTGAAGCTGTGGCCACAAATCCATTTCTTTGCTCTGCATCGTGGGTCCTGACTTCACAGTTTTTGCTACAATCAAAAATTCATTCATGCAAATACACCTTTTGTGATCAAAGTAATCAATTTTTCTGGCTTGTAGTCGACAGAGTCAGGATTGTAAAGATGTATCCACGTGTCACTGCATTCCCCAAGGAGCTGGGCGCTCCCGGGGTGCGACGTGTGTTCTGTGTCTGCAGGGATGGCACAGCAAGGCAAACCTGAGCACAAAGTACTGAAATGTCCCAGTTCCTGGGGTGGGATGTGTGTTCTGTGTCTGCAGGGATGGCACAGCAAGGCAAACCTGAGCACAAAGTTGTGAAATGTCCCAGTTCCTGGGGTGGGATGTGTGTTCTGTGTCTGCAGGGATGGCACAGCAAGGCAAACCTGAGCACAAAGTACTGAAATGCTGCCAGCTCTGAGAGTGGTGTGAGGCAGGGCACTAGAATATAGATCTTTGAAATGAACATATTTGGTTTGGGGAGTTTGTTCGTTTTCTGATTTATAACCACTCTAAATTGAGTGTACCAGAGAAGCTATAGAATAAATACAATAGTGAGGTAGATTTTTTGCTTGTTTGTTTTTGTACTTGCAGACTTGGGCTCTGGAAACTTTGTCTAGTTCTTCCAGGTTTGGTTTTTTTTTTCGTCTATTACTTGTGATGGAGGGAAAGCAAGCATTTACTCAGGAAAGGTTTAAAGAGGAGGCTTTTAATCTAATACATATAAAGTACAGTGAAACACAACTAATGGAAGCCTCATGAATAAATATATTTTGATTAGTTGATATTTGGGGAATTATCTGATCATCCCAATAATAAATATTTTATCACTTACTGATAGCACTTGCATTGACGTAAATCATAAATATCTGTGCTGTCAGGTTCACATTGGCCTAATTGAGATTAGCAAATAGCCTTTCCCATCCCTGCAGTTCCTGTGTGTGAATAAATATACAACTTTAATGCTGCATTAACTGACAAGTGCATGAGATTATTTATGTTTTGCTGCTGTCTTTACTTAGCCTTATTGTACTGAGGTGTCTCAAAAGCTTGGTTCAGTTTGGGGATGTTGGAAGCTGCAGGTTTTTTTGGCTCGTGTTCTTTTAAGTCAGTGTCAGTGTAAAAGTCATAAGTGAAAAATTAAGAGGATCTTAGGGAGATATTAGGGTAGAAATGTTTATTCTTGGTCCTATTTTGACTCAACATGTTGGCCTGCAAATACTCTGTAGTTTTAGTCAAAGTCCCAATCAAGCTGCTGTTAGGATTTAAAGAGTAATTGTTTGGCTGAAATGGTTTAATTTATGGATGGAAGGGAATTGGAGGAGAAAAGTTCTAGCCCTTATTATATAGGAGAACTCTAGTAAACATGTACCCTAAAATTTCATAATTAAGGAAATTTCTCATATTTTCTGATCATTAAGCAGCAGTGCAATGCCCTTGGTCCTGATATTTTCTCAAACTAGTATGTTATGGATAATTAGGGTTAGGAAAGGGCCATAAAGTATGTAGGCTGGTGTAAATGTCCTATTTATAATATAGACTATCTTGAATAACTGCAGGGTCTCAGGTTGATTTTTTAGCTTTATAGTAATTAACACAGATAAAATAAACTTGCATGCCCTTGGTTAAGACCAAGAGTAGTGTTAAATAGTACAATGACAACAGCATGTGCTTAGTTTCTCAGCATTCCCTTCAGAAGAAATCTCTAAGCCTTTTGTGCTGTTAATTAGCAAAGCAATATTACTTTGCTGAACTGCAGTCACAACTCTCATTTAATATTAGTAAAGTCTCCATAACTGCTTATCATTGCTCACACACGTGTGGGTACAGCTGACACAGCACTGGCTGAAGGAGAGGGAAAGATGCCCTCAGTGTGAGGAAGCCACTGAAGCATGTTAAACAATTGTGGGAATAACTCTTATTTTCATGACTTTTGCACATGTAACTCTGAACCATGAAACTCTATTCAGATAGATTTGTCTGGTTTAATACACCAGCACTGTAACTTCGTTAAGGTCAATTGCAGGAGACTTTTGCCTTTTCATTTGCTGCCTTGGAGGGGATGCTTTGGTTTTCATTTGTCTTTGTCAAGTTATAGCATTTTGTCTTGTTTAACGTTAGCATCGGGAATGTCATGTCTGGTGGATAGTTGTTTTCCTGAATGACATCAAGTGTATTACTTGAACGTCTCAGATATTAGTTGGAGTGGCAGAAGTATTGCTTTATTCAAGTTTTCTGGGATTCCAAAGCTTAAAGAAAAATCAGTGTGTTATATAGATGCTGAAAATAGAACAGGTTAAAAAATTATCAAATCCTGGAAATGGCATTTCTGAGCCTTGTTAATATAATAACAGAATATCATAAAATCAGTATAATTGAAAACCAAACACAAGTTTGGAAGTAGGGCAAATTTCATAGGGATTTATTCTTTAAATTCTTTATTTCCTTGACCTTTGTAAGAAAGGAGTTAAGATCCTGCAATCAAGGACTGTTCTTCTGTGTTAGGGTTGGTATTCTGGATTTTTAGGTATCCAGTGTGGGTCATGTAGAGTATGTGGAAAAAGGGAACATCTGAGTACTACAGCAGTGTGATTGTAGATCATGGAGTTCCCCAGAGCCAGGTTTTTCAGATTAATTTTCCTGCAGCAATCAGCCTTTTTGTATGTCCACTGTGCATATTAATTATTGTTGAATTCACATTGAAATAAGGCACTTTTTTGTAAACCACTTAAAATCCATAAGTGAAATTAATTTCAAAAGGAAATTCTGCAAATGGTGTCTGACCTGCTCTCTTCTTTCTTCATTTAATATTTATACTGTGTGTGCAATAAAAGCTATGCAGTACTTTCCAGGAACTTCAGCATCTGGCCTGCTTCCTGCATGTTTTTCTCTAGCCATTGTTCTGCAATAGCTGGTGATTATTTACCTGAATAAGTAATTAAACACGTTCTCATTACAAGTGAAGCATTGCAGGGTTTTTCCTTGTGGTCCAGGGCAACAGGTTCGTCGTCAGTGTTCTTCAATAACTTATCTATTTCTCCTTCTTTTCCATTTCCTTTCTGTTCAGGACATTTTCTGACTCTGCTGACCACGTTAATCTTCAGTAGTGCCTGAGGGATTTTGCTTGTCTGCTTCTTTGGCATAGTCCTAAATTATCTCTGTTCACATTTGTCCAGGACATAGCACTGAACATACACTATAGTTTGGAGCAGGACAGTCTCTCTCTTCTCTTGGATAATTAGTATTCCAAGATAGTCTTTCCTGTGACTGGTGATTTCAAATCAGAACATTTGTTGGCATGATATTAGTTTTTTCTTCCTTGCTACCAATGCACAGAACATTTTGTCAGCAAAGGCAGCAGTTTGACTCAGCTCCTCCTGCCCTGACAGATCGCTTGGTAGATGGAAGTGTTAGATACCATTTCCCTCAGCAAAGCTCAAACTGAACAAATAATTCAATTCCCATCTCGATGCTGAGCCCCTTCCACATTTTATCCAGGCTGGGCAGATGTAACTTTTTAAAGATAGCTCAGTGGGGCTTTTTTTGTTTGTTTTGGTTCTGTGTTTATTCCATCCCAGTGCACTCTCGTGAACACCTCATTTGGGAGATAACACTGGTTGCTTATTACCACATTTAAATTAAATTCCCAATCATAGTTTCTTCAGGCTTTTATTCATCATGCTTGCAGTCACACCTGCTGACTTCCAGTCCTCAGCTCCTGGAAAAAACCTCTGGGTAGCCAAATCAGCAAGGATGGGCTTGCTCACTCACTGACTGGTTGGTTGGGGATTTATTGAGCTGCTGTCCTGGACATCCCATCACTGTAAGAAATCAGACTAAATATTAAGATATTCCACCCATAGGTTTCTCTTGCCTGCTCTTCCTGTTCTTTACCATCCCACAAAGATTCAGTGTTATAGCAAGTACCAGGAGACTCTACAGTACTGAATAGGGGGGAAAAAAAGTTTATTTGCCTGTATGTTCACAGTGCACCAGAATTTAGTTTTTTCAGAGTGAAAACATCCATGTGTATGTTTCAGGATGATATTTTGCTACTTATGGTTGAAATGCTAAGTTGAAATGTAGGTTTCTTTCAGCATGTTTTCCTTTCCTTTAAGGAAGAGTGGAATGATCAGAACTAGAGAAACTATTGAAGGACTCCTTGTGACAGCAAACAGCTTTTTAATGCAACAATAAACACTTGTTTGTTCAGTGTTGCTTTCAACTCCAGTCTCTCATTCATAAAGGAAGAGAGAACAGAAACTAGAAAACAAAAATCTAATTAATCTAAGGGTATTCAATGCTTGTTAAAATTCACCTGTCCCAGGATGTTCATTTATCATGATTATGACTGAACAACCAAGCTAGGAAAGGTGCTGCTTCTTCATTTGATGCAAAATCATGATTTATTACCCTGTTTTTTAGTAATGGTTAAATCTAATGAACGTTTCTGCATGACAAATCATTTGTCTTCAGAGGAAAATTAGACATGTTATTCTTTCATGTAGAACATTACACAGCAATTCATGGGATACAGAAATCTTGTATCACTAAATTATTGCCAAGGCACTGGCTGCATATAGAAAAACACATGGGCATTAATGTTTTAATATGATATAGTCTCCCTTTTGTAAAGTTATGTAAACATTTTCATTGACCTAATCAGTTTGCAAATTACATTTTCCTTTATGCTTATAAATTCCTTATCATAGATCTGAAAAATATGTATCTTGATGAATAATTGGCTTCTTTGTCCATCCACTGTATGTACATATAGAAGTAACGTGTTCAATTTTTATTTAGTGGATTCTATATTTAATAATGGTACTTCCTACTTGAACAGTGCAGATACATTTTTCTTTTTTTCTTTTTTTCTTTTTTTTTTTTTTTTTTTTAGGAGGAAATATTTTAATATTACTGCTGCTCATTTGCTTCCAGACTGCTCTTTATAGAGATCCTCCTGAGTAATTTTACAATACAGGCAGCTGCCAGGTTGGGGTCTTGATGCTGCTCCTTTAACAGAAGCTCCATGGATTTCATAAAGGATAATCAGTCTTTAAATGTTCTAGTAGCAAAAAGATCATGTAAATTATTCCATAGACTTCTGTGGAAGCCTGCCTGCTTTATTATTCCAACACTGCTGTAGTACCATATGTTTCAACCTGCTTCTAGGCTCTTGGAGTCATCAGAAAAACTTCAGGCAGACGCTGTTCTAATTAAACCTAAAAAACCTTAAAATTGGCTGTAAACTGAGCCAAATTGATGATTGTGAGATTAGATTGTGCTAGAACTGAGGCTTACAGAAGACCTCGTGCTTCAGATGTTTGTACTCTGGCCTCTGCCCCTGTGCAGGGTGATTTATTGTTAGCAGTAGCACTATACATTTATGTAAGAGTAGAATTAGCAGGCCAGCCTTGGGTTCTGTTGCACTGAGTGCTGTGCTGTGGGAGGGTCTCTAATCCCCTGACAAGCTGCTCAGAGTCTCTCAGTGGTCTTGGAGAGTAGAGAGTGCAGGAATCAGGGCTGGTTCAGGATGAGGAAAGGGACAGTGCTTTGGTGATGCTCTGCCTGGTCCCACTGGCAAAAAGCCCCTGTCCAGGTGAGGGAATGCTGGTGGGAGTGGACCTGGAGCAGCTGCCAGGGAACTGGAAGGCACTTCCAGCCAGGGAGCCGACCTTGCAGCCCAGCTGCTCTCACCTCTGACATTCCTTGTGGAATTGGCTTCCTCCGCACCGCAGGCTCAGCGATGCCCCTGAGAAACAAGGTGATGTGCTCAGAGGATCAGCACTGGGCTCTGCTGGTGGTGTGCCTGTGCACATGGGAAGGGTCTGTGCTGCCTTCCTGTGCTGCAGGGCTCCTAGTGCCACATGAGAAGCAGCATCTGTGAAATGAAGCAGTTAACTTCACAGGGGAGAAAAAAAGTACTTGCTGTATTTCAGTCTTTTTCAGCATTTGGTATTATTTCATATATATATATTCAGTACTCAGTAAATTGATATAATTATTTTCTATTAGTCTCAGGTCAGGAGCTTAGAAATCCAGTGAAAGTGCAGTAATATTTTTTTTGTTTTTGAAGCTATTGAATTCATTTGGTTAACACATTTCAGTCTTTGCAGTCAACAAGGTGGTGATTTTAAATGAAAGTTGGGAATGTTATGCCACTATTTCATTGTTAGTGCTTGGTTGAAAGTCTCAATTATGGCAAGATTCATAATGAAACTTGAAAACAAAACAGCAGCTGAAGTGAGAGGTTGGAAAGATAGATGAAAAGTAGGTAAAATAATTAGCTGTCGCACAGTTGATGTGGCAAAAAAGGCATCTCAGGATAACAAATAACTACTACTGAAAGCAATCCATTATGTGCAAGGAAAGATAAGACAATTACTAAGTAATAGTTGTTGCAGAATCCCTCACAGTTTGGATATAAACATGATTTTAATGTCTGCATCTGTTACAGAGGGGTCTTTTCCTGCTGGAATGCACCAACTTCTCCCAAAACATTTTTTTCCCCTTTTTTCCCTCTTCTTACCTAGGAGGTAATCCGGTGCTTCATCTTAATTACACTGTCTTGTTTCAGTTCTTTGGAGATAAAAATGTCTTTGTCAGAGCAGGTGGTGACATCTGTATTAGCCCACTTTAAATCTCTGCCGTAGCAGAAACAAACATAACTGTTCCTCCCCCCTTGGCTTGATACTGTGCATGTTTCAGCACGAATTGTTCTGTCCGTTGAACAGTCACACTTTATACTACAAAACATTATCCTACAGGGACAGAATGCCCAACCTTTCCTGTCTGCTGTGGGGTGGAGGCTGCTTCTCCTGAGTTCATCCCTTTTAGGAAAGTAAAAACCATCCCAGGACAGATTAAATGTCAGTATCCCCTCTGTTACCTGCGAGAGGCTGGAATTTTGGGTGGTGTTTTCCTGTTTTTCCTCTCCAGTGCAGGGAGCAGGCAGGGATAACAGGCAGTGCCTCTGGAGGCTGTTCTGTGCCTCCTGGAGGATGAGACAGCTCCGTGTTTGTGCCTGCCTGCCCTTCTCACAAGGTGGAACCATGGGGAGCCCAAAAGATCACTCAAGTTTAGTTGAAGAAACAAGTCAGCTTTTGGAGGGGGGGTTGTTGGATTCAGTAGGTGAATACTGAGCTGTGTAAATTACAGGAGGATGTTTGGCCCCAACTTCACAAATGGTGAAGTGCAAGAAATCTGTCTGGGGTTATTGTCTGGGAGTCTTCAGCATCCCTGAACTCTCTGTACTTTCTGGTAAATATGACACTGCCTACCACAATATCAGGATTTCTGTGTTCTAGGATGAGCTATTGTATTTTAAGGCAATTTAAAACAAACAAACAAACAACCAAATCCAGCCTTCCAGCTTTGAAAAAGATAATAAATCATTCTGTTGTTTATTTTTTCTTAATGTTTGCTTTCTCATTAAACAGGGCCTGAGCCTTGTTGCCCTTAGCAGTGGTTTTTACCTGTGACATCTTGTTGCATTTGCAGGGAAGATGTGGAAGGCACAGTATTATTAAGGGAAAGAATCTGTACCTCATGAAAAATCTTTGAGCAAACATGGTTCTAGAAGAGATTCTAAAGCCTCTATTTGAAAGCTCTCTCTGCAGCAATGGTCAAGTGGATGTGCTTGGATTTGTTTGGCCCTTGGATGAGTTGTTGAATTAATTTTGCTTTTCATCTGATCCTCTGTGGGCACTTTGTTATCCCATAGGTACAGAGGTTTCCTGTAGTGATCCTCTGTCAGTGGTGATGGGAGTGTACAAACCAGTACAGGTCTGTATTTCCATGACTGAAGCTCTTTTTTCCTTTTTAGCTGTAGAGAGTTTCTGTTTGTGACCACAAAATTCACACAGCAGCGTAGAATTGCATTTGAGATTTCAGCACTTACTGCATTTCCCGTCTTGAGTGAGCTCTGGTTATTTCTTCAGCTAAGTCATAAGTAGCAAATGATGTTACACTGTGTAAAAGTAGGGAAATATGGAATTCATAGCGTTCTAATTTGTAACAAAGATCCCTAGCAGGACTGGAGCACTCCTCTGATTGCTGATAACTGCCTGCCCTGGTGAGGAACATCTTGGCTTAGTGTCAGAGAGCTGTGGGCAATCTTCTGAGCAGACAGTGTCTGTTTTCTGAACAAAAAGGTGAAAATACTGCAAAATAGATTTTGCAGATTCTCAGTGTAAGAGCTCATTCTCACACATGTTGGAATTTTACTTCCTAACTGTGGGGGTGAAAGCCTGTCGGATTTGCCTATGGGAGGAGAATTTTATAGTTTCTTATATTTGTTATATAGACACCAGATTCAGTTATGTACTCTGAAGAAGGAAACTCTTATGTTTATTACAGAAACTGGAAGAGACAGTAAAACACAAGGTTTTGGTTTCAACTGTTGCATCAACAGGGGAAAAAATTAATTATATATTTCAGAAGATTTGACGGATAAATCATCACCTCCTGAGCAGCTTCCTTGTTTTTTAACTGAACTATTTATGAGAGCTGATAAAGCCTTTGGCAGAAGAGAAGGTCACTTGTCTCTCTGTAAAATGCAGGGATGGCTAAATAGTTCTGAGAAGTGACAATGTGCCTGTCTGTTTGCTGGAGCCACAAAGGATGTGCAGTTCCCAATGGATTCCAGAGCACCTCCTGCTGCCTTGTAAGAGATCCTCTGTGTTGGCATTCTCCTCTCCTTTCCCAGGGAGATCCAGTGTGTCTGCCATGCTTGTGTGGAGTTTCACATTTTAATTTGAACATTTTAGCACAATTTTATTTGAAATAGAAAGAAAAGTATCACTGGGAGTAGAGGATGGAACAGACATTTCAAGCACAGTCCCCTAAGCATAGAACAGGCAACAGAAAGTTTAGAAATTCCTCCAAAGCAAAGTAATCCCCAAGAATCCTCCTTGTTCCCTAAGAGCCCACCATATGAACTTAACAAAATACTTCCTCCCTTAAGCAGGGCCTCATTTCTCTGTTTTCAGGAGTTCAGATCGGCTTTCCCCCTCCCTTAGTGCCCTTTTGACTGTGAATAACGTTTGCCTAGTTGGAAGGGGACAAAGTGTCACTTTTCAGAATTCTGACAGGACACCTCAGTGGTCAGTCAGTAGAGCAATGCCCTAAAGGCACATCTCAAAGTCCCAGATTTTGACGTGCATTCCCAGGAAACAGCTTGAAGAAAATACACTAAATGTGCTGTGTACGTGCTCATGTAAATGAGCAAACTCTTCTGAAAATAGTCATGTGTCACAGGGGAAAAAAAATGAGATGACAGAGGAAAAATTAGGCTAAGCTGTGTTTTAAAACTGAAAT
Organism: Nicator chloris; assembly: GCA_013400495.1. Taxonomy (NCBI): domain Eukaryota; kingdom Metazoa; phylum Chordata; class Aves; order Passeriformes; family Pycnonotidae; genus Nicator; species Nicator chloris. The sequence continues at coordinate 149,024 of WAAE01013207.1, forward strand.
ACATATCTTGATACACGTCAGAAACCAGTCTTAACTTTTATGTGGCATTTTATCAGAACTCTGGATTTGGTGTTTGCATTATGCCACAGAGCTCCCTAGCTTGTAGAGGAATTTATCTAAGAGGATTTGGGACTTACAATTCAGGCCTAAAGCTATGCTTGTCCATCAATAGACTGTGGGTATCTCTGTACTACTGCTTCTGCAGTTAATTAGCTGGGGTTTTTTATGGGTTCAGGAGTTCTCGTGCTATTTTTATTGGTCTCTCTTCTTAAAAGTAATAAAATGTTGTAACAAAGCCTTAGAATTGGTAATGTTTTGATGGATGGGGCAACATTAGTATTTGAAACAGCAATACTAATTTGTATTGTCCCTATTTGCTGAACACTCAGATTAAATTTTTGTCTCATAGTCATTTAATATGCTGAGTTTTAAACATTCACAGCTCAATTCTCTCTCCTGCCTCCGAGGTTGCCAATGTTATATTTTTCCAAATTGAGTTCTGTATCTTTCTAGTTTAATGACAGTGGTTTTTGATCTCTGATCTCGTGCAATTTTATGGATTTCTTCTACTGATATTCTGTAAAATACTGCTTCTGTATTCATATTGAGGCTGCATACTTTACTTGCATAGATTCCTTTTCCTTTCTTTTCTGGCTATATTTGGGAGAGACCCTGTATTAACCACGGATGGAATACATGACAGGAGTGGCTCAGAAGGGTGCAGGCAACTCAGATGCACAGCTCAGTGCTTCAGTCTGGTGCTGAAATTTGTGTTGGTGCAGCTGTGCAGTGTCAAGGTTCACTTCAAAGGTCAGCATCTGGTGTGAGTGAGAGGTCTTTAATTCAGCCCTGAGGTTAGGACAGTCCCAGTCCAGGCTGGAATTCCAGCATTCTCAGCCCCTCAGGTTGTAAAGGACCCTGCTGGGCAGGCTGGCTGATGTTCCCTCAGCATGCTGGCTACCCTGGTGTCTGCTGTACATTTGTGACTTTCACACCCAACCACTTTTTGAAGAGAAGTAGAGAATTGAGGATGCTTTATAGGGACAGATTTATAGAGACTGAAGATGCTTTACAGAGACAGATTTTCTTCCTCTCTGTTTTAACCCTGTTATCAACACTTCCCTGCTAATGATTCACAAATGCATTAAAACATCTTCATCCAAACCTGATACATAGCCACCAAAAATGAGACTCAAATGAAATTTCTCAAAACTGTGCGTAGTAAGCAAGGAAAACCTCTTGTTAGAAATGTATATGTTTATTTACTAATTAGCCTTAGATGCTGTGATATAGGAGAGCTTTCATTTACTCAGCTTTTAGCTGAGTTCTTCCTAGTGAAAAAATGGGTAATGGCACATTACACTTGAATCTTTTTGTTTATGTCTGTATGAAGAGGGAAGAAGACAAAAACCAGAGACCTTGCCTTGAAGACACCTACTTTCTATTAAATGTGTTTGATTCAAAGCAATAAATTAAAAGGCTTATTGAAATTCTAAGCATTATTTGCATTCTCATTTTACACTAATCTACAAAATGGGCTGGCCCTTGACAAAGCTCCAAGAACTTTTTTGTGATTCATCCCCTGCCTGTTGCTATTGCAAGTGGTTTGGCTGGGTTTTTTTTATTTTACTGCTCTGAGTTGAGTAGCATTGCTGAGGAACACTTTCTTTTCATCCTCCCTCCCTTACTACTTCTTTTGGCTTCATCAATGGATGGGAACTCTAATCTTATGATGGATGGAGCCTCAAAATGGGATCTCATGTTAAGACTCAGAACAGGAGGAGAACTGTGTTGGTGCTGCCTTTTCCTTGCTTTCCTCAGGCTGTTGGAAGTCAGAACAGTCAGACTCGTGGGTTAAGACAGGGTATTGTGCAGTTGGGCTGTAACACAAATACGCAGAGGAGCTGGAAACATTGTGGAGCAAAAGAAATGAATGTATTTGAGAAAATGAGAGTTGTAAGAGTACAAATGCTATAGGGAACCATTAGCAGGTGAAACTCCTGTTAAATTAACTTTGCCTCTGAGCCTCTGATATACAAGAAGATCATATTACCTGTCACAAAAGCAAGTATTTACAGTTCTTTAGACTTCCTGATTGAAGTATAGATTAAAAATGCAGTGTAGTATTAACATGGCAATTCTTCACTCAGATGGTCTCCGTTAGGGTTAAGGTTATTTTGCAGCTCAGGATCTGAACTGTTGCTGAATATATAAAATTCTTTTTGTCTCACTGCATGTCATGTAGCACATTTCTCTGACTCAGTGAAAGTAGATGGAATGAAACACTCCTTGCAAATTAACCCAGGGACTGCTTTAATAAATTGTAATATTAACTTACACTCCACCTGTGCCATAACAGGCTGCAAGAATGTTGCAGATTGGCAAAATTATGGATCTTGGAGGTCTTTCTGCTTTTCTTACACAAAGAAGCTTGACTCCCATCTCTCTTGTAAGTTACTGAAGTGCTACTCAAGGTGCTACTTCCATGACTCACAGAGTGAATACCAGCTGCAGCCTTCAGCAGCGTATTAGCAGTTCATTCTGTGACCCTGGGTTCAATAACTGCTCTGCCCAGTGCATCAGTGAAAATAAAGTATTGAAGGAATGGCCACTATTAGCTGAGGATTCCTCCTCTTAACCATCCTTCATGTGCAAACTTTCGCCATCTTCTGTTTTCATGGCAGCAATCAGCAAGACTGGTACTCAGAATTGCTCACTCCAAGTTTGGAGGTTCTCCCAAGGCTAAATGAACTGCATCAGGCTCACTTGGAAATTGGAGTTTTCCTTTTGCCAGGTAAAATTCAGTCCCAGGTCCTGCTCCTGTCAAGTGCAGTTAAAGCAAGAGAACATCTCCTGCTCTGTCTGTGTGAGGCTTGTCTTGTGCTTAGTGCTCCAAGGGCAGATTTCCAGTGGATCCCAGCCAGTTCTCTGCCTTTTCATGGAACACTTGCAAATGTTCTGATACAAACATTTAATTGCCCTTCTTGGAGCTACAGCATCCTTACAATGATCAGCTGGGCAGGTCAATATCTCCCTTCTCAAACTGACATGCCCAATATTGGGTGGTCAAAATTTCCAAACAGTTAATTAAAAGATATTGCTGAAATCTCATCCAGTAACTGAAAACAATTTTATATCCTCTGAGAAGCACTGGTAGACTAACCTGCTAATTTCAGTAAGTTTTATAAATATGGTAGCAAGCATGCAGCATATGACTGTTGTGTAATAATGAGATTTGGGCATATTTTTTCTCCAAAATACAGTGCCCTTGGGAAAAAAATAATAAAGGCATCTCTGGCAACTATTTTTTAATTTCCACAAAGATCCAGCTGTGATGTTTGGGCATGACAAGATACAGTGAGGAGAAGCAGGCACTAGCATCTTTCATCTGGATGTGTTAACATGGAAAACCTTGGCCAGGGCATGTAAACCCTCATGCAGTGTCGTTCTTTGATGGAGAGGAAATCCTATTCTAAAGGGAATAAAGGAAAGCTGATCTGGAATCTCTGCTGGATGTCCTGAATGCTGAAGAAGAGGATGTGGTTTGAAGGATCTGTTTTGCAAGATCTTTATTCACACTATCTTACACACAATGGTTTGGAATTAAAAAATGTGACTGTTCTAACATGGAGTAACTGCCACTGGTGGTGAATTGTGTTTCCAAGCTCCCATTCTCCTGATGTGCATGGGCACCTCCCTTGGCTGGCAGTGATCACATTCCTCAGTGGCCACAGTCCAGGGCTGTCACTTCTTGCAGCACTGAGGCTGCAGGTGTGGAGCCATTTCACCTGGAAAACAGGGAAAATGGAGACTTTCTTCCCTGATGGCATTTTCTCAAGTTGCTGTAGATGTATCATCCTTCAGCTGTTTGGCTTAGTAGGAATCAATGATAAGTACATATCCTCAGCTGGAAAAAATGAATCAATTATTAGCCAAAAAAGGGCAAAATCAATCCAATGTATAAAACAGTGTCAGCCTAATTAAAATGTCCTGTGCACCTCAAAATTACTTAACGCCTAAAACTACTGAGCAGCAATTCCCAGTCTGCCAGAGGAGAAAATCAAACCAATGATTAAAAAAATGCAGACTCCCATCATTTGCAATGCCAGTTTTAAAAGGAGCCTCCTTTTGGATTAGGAGCTGAGAACATGTAACTACAGTGAGCTTCAGAGGCTGCCTTTGCTAAAGTGTTCAGCCCAAATCCTGCTGACCTTGGAGCAGCTTTGAGGCTGTTTTTCCCTCTGTGTGGGGCCTTCTTGAACAATTGTCCTGATATGTCAGTCTTGAGCAAGTGTTCCATTCATTTTGGTCAGCCTTCATTTCCAGCCTGCTGTTTCTCTGCCTTCAGAGCGCTCCTATTTAAATGTTGCTTTTACAGCAAAAACCTGTTCCTTATATCTTGGCTTCCCCCTGGATGCTCTGGATGCTCCTGGATCTGCTCTGGAATTGCCCTGGGCAGTGATGCAGTATTTGGAGCTGACACTTCCTCACACCTCTGTGTTTTACTTGTAGATTACTCTGGATTCTATCTCTGTTCTTCTAACCCTTTATTTAGACTTACCTTGTTCCTACTGCCAACTCTGCGTATTTTGTGAGAGAAGCAAAAATAAGGTGGTAAATATGAAGAAAGCAATCAAGCAGTCATGTAGTGATTATTATTAGTATCCACTGTATTGTTCTGATGGTAACAAATGAAACAATGCCACAAATGTACCTGTGTTGTAGGATATATTATTTTGTTATATTTTACTTTTTGTGTTTATTGCTCAGACAATAATGTGTTAAATACATTTTTTTTCCATCTTCTGCCTGCTAAGGTAAACAGTAATACTAAATACATTGTGCAACAGCTTGGCTGTTCTACCTGGTTTAGATTTGATTTGTTTTTTCCTGAAGTACAGTTTAATGATAGCTTTAGGAAAAGACTGATGGAGGAGTTATCTCAGTGTATAAGTAACTTTTATCAGCATGGTTATTCTTATTTTGATAGAGCATCTTTTCCACTCTTTTGTTTGCAGGAAGATAAGCAAATTGCTACAGTTTTCTAACACGGACAAGAGCTCTGTTTGGCTAGTTCTAACATGTGTGAGACTCCTAAAACCTAAAGCTGTTACCCAATGAAATTTAGTAAGGCTCAAAAAGGAACTGAAAGTGAGATGCAAAGTCGTAACCCTGCCATAGTTTTAAACCAGGAGGGATTTGTTTTGGGTTCCTTTTAGGCTCTGATCTAAGAGTGTTCACTAAGAGAGGAAATAGTTAGACACTACTTCATTGAAATGTCTGCCTGGACAGATTTCTTCATTCTGTGGTAACGTGGGAATTGGAAATCTTGTGATCTGAATAGCACTAATGCTGCTTCTTAACAGATATCAGTGTGAGGGGAGGTTTTGTGGAAAAGTTGTTCTGCCAGACCAAGAGTGGACTGATGGTTCAGGGCAGTCAGATGGAAGTGAGAAATACGATTTTAAATCCTTACACCAAATCAGGGATCCCTGATAGTCAGAGATGACACAGCTGACTGGTCTGCTCAGAGTCCACCTCATGCCTTCCTATTCACATTTCTGTCCTGGGTCATCAAAGATTGGTAGTCCATAATGTACAATGCATTGTTATTATAAAACATTCAGTAGTTAATACAGACTGAAGTAAATATTTGATACTACAATATTGGTGTTATATCGCCCTGTAATATCTGCATTGACTTAACTGCTTTTCCTATTACACAGAAAACTGAATTTCTTGTAGGAGTTAAGACCCACTGCGTCAGCATATGATCCCAAGTCACTTAAGTTGCTCTGAATTATTTGGTTTTTTTGGCAGTGCTAATGTATGCAGCTATGGAGGGGTTTATTGCTTAGTGTTTTATTTTTAGTATTGCAAACCAAATAACTGCATCCAGCTACAGAAACTGCTTGGATTGAATCATAAGTGACTGTTACTCTTCTAGTCTTCAAACATTTGTTGATAAATGCCAGCAAAGGAGATTCTTTAAGGCACTGTGGAAAACAAAAAGCAAATAAGCACAATAAAAATATGCAAGTAAAAATTAATGTTTCTCATTTGGTACTGTAGACTAAGAAGTCCACCTGGTCTGTAATTGGTAATAATTTAGACTACCTAGTTCAGCTTTTTGTAGGGTTTGGAGATTCTTTTTGTTGTTGTTTTGTTTGTTTTCTGAACAAAACAAACAAAATACTCTGAATGTATCAGGGCTTTCAGAGATTGGGCAGATGGATTCTCTGTGTTGAGTATCTGGCTCATGTCTACGTGACAAGAGCAGAGCATTTGTCAGGATATTGGTGCTCTGGGATCAGCCATTTGACCCACAGTAGCACAGAACACTGATGGGGAAGCTTCCTTTGATGAGTTCTTTCTCTTTTTTTTGAGCATGCAAGGAGGTGTGCAGGCTGTAAAGTTGATCGTTTCATTCTATTCTATTAATGCTTCTCTAGCTCCTAAAGGCTCTTCTTTCAATATATTAAACATTTTTTTTTCTTTGATTTCTCCTTAGTTTATAAGCAACCTTTTTCTGACTTGATAAATGCATCAGTGTTGCTGTGTGGGGCCTCTGCTCTCCCAGCCAAGCTGTGCCTGCTTGGTGCAGCTTCCAGCCCAGCAAATGTAGCTGTGCACAGCCTTTCCACCCATCTGGGAAATGGGTAAATGCACTCATCCAGAAAGTGGCAGCACTGATCTTTGCAAAAGGTGTGAGCTCCATGAATGCAGAGCTGTAGCATGTGTGTTTCTCATTTTGTCTTTTAAAAACTTGAAGTAGATTGTTGAGTGGGTTCTTGAAAATCACCGAGGTATTGTCTCTCTTTGATATTCATTGAAATGCATTCATCACTGGTTTTTGGGGAACCCTATTGTCCTGGTTAGTATGTTTACACATATTTCCCATTCCCTTCCTTCAGGGATTGTAACTACATCAGTGTGATTATGTATTTGCAGAATAGTTTCGGTGGGGTAAGACATTCCTGTCAAGACAACGGCTGTGTTGTTTATTTATAGAAATTAGGCTATTGACAGTGTTAATGGTGTTTAAAGTAGACACTTAGAGATGCCACTGTTTGTGTAGAAATGTTTTATAATTAACTGGAAGTACACTTGAGGAAAGCTAAGCTGATGGGATCATAACCATAAGGCTGGTTTGTTGTCCTGATTGGTACTTCGTGTGTCTAATTGTTTGTTGATCTGGCGTGGCTCACAGATGCATTTAATGGTTCCCACTTGGGTTGCCTTGGTTTGCATTGATCTTCCCAGACACATGGGAGCATGGGATATGAAGGATGTGGTTTAGTTAGGCTACAGCTTTATTAATGCAGCTCATCTGGGAGCTCTTCAGCAAAAACTTATAAAGTACAGGTCATGATATCTTGAGTTGCTGCCAGCTGGTAGAAGTTTGCATTTGCCTCCCCAGGCTTTTACTGGGCACCTGCTGCAGCCCCAGATGTGAGGATTAAAGTGCTTGTGGTCTTTTAGCATGGTAGTAAGTGTAGCCTCTGACCTTTTACATCACTTTCTAGTTCTTTCTCAATGTGGAACCAGGTGTCTCTTGGTAAGTGATCTGCACTGTGCAGCTGATGGAGGGGCATCAGTTACTGATTAGTTTATTTGTCCTGCCCAAGGTTTCTGGATTGCTAATAGTGAATAGCTTTTACGTGTTTCTTGAGGGGCAGGAACTTGCTCCAGAAGGGCTCAAATCAGATATGATTATGGAAGGAGTCACTGATTTTCACTGATGCTTTTCCTGTCCCTAATTTACAGATCTTCTGGTTTTTTACCCCAGTTAAGGGCTAAGTTCTCCACTGGAGTATTTCAGATCAGTTTATAGTTAGTGCTATAGAAAGGGCCTGTGTCTGTCACCAGTGTTTGCATGAGAGCTCATACAGTATTTCCACCCACCTACCCAAATAATCCCTTCATTTGTTTGCTTTTCTCTAGTGGAAATTTTAAAAGGGGCAGAACTGGCCCCAGTGCAATCCTATTCTGTCATACTTCTGTTCTGAACTGCAGTGGAATGAGACTAGACTTGAGGGCCTTCTGTACCCTGCCATACCTGCCCAGTGCTGATGCCTTGTGAGGGGTTCCTGTGCTCCAGGAGGAAAAGACCAGCAGAAGCAGGCATATGTCAACAGCAAGTGTATAGTTTGTCTGATGGAGATTAGTTTGGGATAATTGTGTTGGGTCCTATCCATGCCTCCTGGGTTGCTTTGTTTCTTCTTTTCTTTTTCCAGTTGCAAAACACTGAACATTGCAGTGTAGTTGCATGTCCTTTTTTTTTTTTTTTTTTTTAAAAAAAAGTCCTCTTTGAAGAACCTTAAAGAAGTTAAGATGCTTTCTGGTTGCCCTGTATTTCTGCGGGACTCATCTGCTGTAGCTCAGGAGGGACACAGGGGGTGTCAGATCCTGCTCCCTGTTGCGAGCAGCTGTAGTGCAAAGCCGTGTACAAATCCTTCTGTGCAGGGTCTCACTTGGTTTGGTGGATGTCACCCGTCCTGCAGCACTACCAGTGACAAAGTAATGCAGCACCAGGAAGCATGACTGCTCTGATCACCAGGGAGTAGCTCAAGCTGAAGGTTACAAGGTCCACACAGCACTGCAGGATGCAGAGGAGCCAGTGACTGCTGAGCACTGCTGCCTGCTTCCCTGCCCTCGTGCCCTGCAGCCATTCTTGTCATCCCAGCAAAGGGAATAATTAAATCCTACTCAGTTTTTCCTGTTAATCCAGATATAGCCTAAAGCCCTGCCTTGGAGGTAGGAGGAGTGTTGTTTAGGATCAATTTTTAACATGTGCTATGGTATTCTGTTTTTCTGGATGCACACCTTAGTACAGGTCTCATTTCAGGAAGACACAATGTTTTCAACGTGCTATTTTAAATTATTACCTATTTCCACCGAGTGTAGCAATTCCTGGTTGCTCCATTTCTTCTAGAAGGATGCTATTGGTGACTTCTTAATTTATTTGTATTGAACTGTAGAGTATAAACTGGTATAGCTGGAAAAAGTATTGTCTTAGATGGATTCTGTGTTCAGTTCAAAGGCGGGTCTTCTTTTGTGAGCATGGGAAGGAATTTGGATGAAAAGTACATCTGATCTCTGGACATGTCTATAAAGCATATGAAAGATTGTGCAAATAGATGGTTACTTCTTCATAAGCACAAAACCTTTGCCACTAATCCTTTTATTTTTACCGTATCAAAAGCAACACTGGAGACTAGTTTTAGCATTTATGTGCTGTTGCTATACAAGTGTTTAGGAAAGCAGATTGGATTACCTAATTATAAAGGGGAGTTAAAACCAGAGTCTTGGTTCTTCTGCTGTGCTTCCAGATTCAGTTGTCTCTGTAACATTGGCTTGATAGAAGAATAATTTGCATGTTAACTTGTTTAGTGCAGTGATGCTGCTTGTTGTAGTGTGTGTGGTTAATTAGGAATCTGGAATCGTATGCAGCTAATGCCTTGCTTGTTTCTCAGCTGGCCTGTGCTTGCATAAACTGTTAGAAAATGCTGCAAAAGCACAATTCCTTTGGAATTAGGTTATAGTTAAATTGTAAATAATTTGGCCTTTTTGAGATAAAGATCTCAAGCTGTGGGTTTGCTAGCTGACAGGTCTCCCATTGGAAACAGAGGGGTGGGTTCCTTTTCTGTGAGTAATTTAAAATACAAATAAATAAATGCTATGAAAAAAAAAATAAATTCTGCACCATTTTACTACAGTTTTATTCTTTGGTTACTTGTATTCCCAAAAGGTTTTTCTTTGTAATAAATAGTAGTGAAGTTATGGCTGCTGTTGTCTACGTTTGCAATGTGTCTGGAATATTTCTGGAGTCATAATTATTTTTTCAGAGAACACCAATACTGTTAGCAGTCATAAGGCAGCAGTGAGACATAATCTCTCACAAACAACTTTTTTGCTCTGTTGTAATTTTCCCATTTGATGATGTAATAGTTTGGTGAGCAGCTTGGTGCATTAAATAACTTTATGTTTTCCCTTCAGGCCCCTTTGTTGCTCTGTGGCCTTTGTTAGCTTTGGTAGGTTTTAAGAGCATCTTCTACAAGTGTAGACTGAGCAATTTCTAACTACAGTAGCCACCAGTTCCTGATGTCTCTGAATCTATTTTGCCTTGCTCTGGGAAACTGATTGGTTGATTTAATTTGGGGGAGGTGTGTGGGTATCATTGTCCCACGTAGCTGTTGCAGTCTGTCAAGGATTTCCTTAATCAGGCTTTTAACTCACTGTCTGTAAAAGGCAAATAACTTTTGAATTATGAAAGTATTGTTTCAAGGGAAGCAATTCTGCCTTTCACGGGAAGCGCAATGAGGAGCTAGAGAGAAAATACTGCCAGACTCCTCTCAGAGATGTGCAGTAAAAGGGCAAGAGACAAAAGACACAAGTTTCAGCGAGGGCAATTTCAAGGAGATGTCACTAAAAGGTTCTTCACACAGGGTGGTCAAAGTCAGTGAGCTCAGATGATGTGCAGCTTCCTGCAGTCCTGGAGGGCTGGCCAAGGTCCTTACCCATTCCTGATCTCAAATCTAGCCCTCCCAAATGGGACCTCCTGTGTCCCTTTGTGCTGAAATGGAGATTCTTAGCTAGGGCAGAAGAGGCAGACTCTGCTCTGCACGTAACCCAGTGAATAACTCCTGCACAGAGAGAACCTCGCTGGGAGGTGGAGCTGGCATCAGCCCTGCCTGTGCTGGCTCCAGTGTTCCCTCCTGCCTCAGAGCTGCTGTGGGACACCTCGGGGGAGAGGACTGCATAACTCTGGTGTATTTTGAAACACAGATTATGTCTTCTCTCAGCCAATGGATGTAACTGGTGCATAGCTGTAATGTCCAGATCTGAGCAGTCTCCTCTCTCATTTTGGACTGGTGCCTCACAACTATTAACAGACCTTCAATGAGATAATCTAGAAGACAATTGTGAGCTACAAATAAAACATCTCACGATTAACCTGTGTTCTACCACACTGCAAACATCTGACTGCTCAGTGCAGTCTTTGCAAAGACAACATAAGATTTTCAGCTCTATGCACTGATATCCTATCTAAAGATCTGCTTTGACATGGAAAGGGAAAAAAATGTAGATCTTTTCCTCTTAGCTGGCTTTGTGGTTTGGTTGGTTGGTTTTTTAAATTGAAATGGAAATTTTGTTGTCAGAGAGCCTGAAGCATATGAATTCTCAAGTTTTATTCCTAATAGAGGTATTTACATAGTGAGGAATAATTTTGAATAGTGGGATTTTTCAAAAGTACCTGAAGAAAAACATTTAGACCATTAGCCTTTTAGATTTCTGGAATACCCCCCCTAAAATCACACTAAAAAGACCCTTAATGCATCTGCAATAAATTCCTAGCAAGTATGTGCTTTTATTGGTGGTATAATAATGCAAAAATGGTCTTGAGGCTTAGCAAACATAAATGAATGACAATATACTGTACCCAGAAATCTATAAGCACTATGGAGTATTTAACATACATCTGTGTATGTTCCTGTTAAAATGATGAGATCTTATTGATCATCTTGGTGTTGTGCATCATAAATACTGAGAATATTTGCATGCTGGAAATATATTGCAGATTTTTGCCATTGGACATGTGCATATAGAAACCTGCTCTTATTAGACCCTGCTGAGGAAGCAGTGGGGCTCAGTGCAGGCACATTATTGTGCATGGAACAGATGAAAGAATCCAGACCCAGATTTTCAGCTGTCTGGAGACCGAGGACAAAAGGCTCATCATTACCTTAAATCTAAAGCGGTAACAAAAATAGAACAAATTGGTTCAGGGGATGGGGAGAGATGATGTCTGGCTAAGGGATGGAGTGGAGGGAATTATAGAGGGACCCATGAGAACACACTCAAAATAAGCTTGGGAAAGGAGCAGACATTATTTGGTCTGCAGCTGTACACGCTACATGACTGAGCAATTAACTATCATTCACTGACTTTTACAGATTTGAAGTAAAGCAGGATATATTTTTATCTAAAAAGTGCTAAGAGAGTTGACAGTGGCGGCAGCCTGACTCTGTGTAAGCATATTCTAGGGAAATCCATTTTCCAGAAAATGGAAGCAATTGTCTAAAAAAAAAAAAAGAAAGAAAATAAGAAAAAAAAAAAAAAAAAAAAAGCTAGATTGTGTCTTTACCTACAAAATCATTCCCTTGTTTAGAAATTCAGTTTCTTCAAAGTCCCAGATGCTGTTTAATGAGCCTTAAACCCAAGTTCAGCTCTGTATTGAAAGTCAAACGTTGATCTTTAAAGATGGAAGTGGTAAAGTCTGGGGATTTATTCGAGTCTAACCCAACTGAAAACTCTTGAGTCTCTTCAGAGGTGTGTGACCACAGTAAGACAACTGTGCAGCAAAATAGGCAACAAAAGAATATGAATACTAAATAAACCTAAGATGTTCCAGAGTGAGAGTAATGCTTTACGGTTACAGTTTGTATTTCCCTGTTAAAGGGCTCAGAAAGCCATACAGTTATATTAAACAATATGAGTTTTCTCTTCTGGAAGGATTTGTAGGAGGAAATTCTTCAATTATTAAAATTGGCTGATAAGATTTTGTCCAAGATTTATTTAGTAATTAAATGTGGCAACTTAGATTCAAATTTCAGATCTCCTCTGTAGAGAGTTGTCATAACATAGAGTGAAAAGCTCTCTCAAATTTATAGCTGAAGGTTTTACTTTTGCCATCCATATAATATTTCACACCAGTTCTCCCCTTCATTTGGGGTGGCTTTGTTTATAGCAAGGTCTCTGAATGGTAGATATTTATTCTAACGCATTAACTTTGTTTAAAAAACAGGGAAAATTCTCTTGTCTTCTCCTCGGATTCTGGGTTTCTTTCTACTGTAGATGTGTTTTTTCTTGAATGATAGAACAGTTGAAACCTTTCCAAAGTATCAAATTGGCACCTGGATCAAGAGAGGAATGGAAACTTGTGCAGGTATTCTTCTCGTAGGTTGAAATTCAGCAGCAATTCCAGCTGGCTGTGCAAACAGTTAATTTCTGTGCAGTTTTCTCCTTTTGAAAGAGACTGTGCGTGGGAAGATGTGGTGGGTTACCTTACTACTTGCTGTAAAATTTAAGATCTTTTCAGAGAGCTGTCACAGACCTCACAAGAGATATTTTATTGGGAAGAATTAAATATAAAAGGGCTTTAAGGAAATAAGTAACGTTTTTGTTGTCAAATTAGTTTTATTCATTTAATATTCAATATTTACAACGATTTAAAATCGCTGAACTGATTTGGGGCCCTGAGATTTGAATCTTTTTAAAGGTTCACGTGTCAGACTGTTGTATTATCCTGACACTTATTTCCAAAGCAATGTGCTGGAATACTTTATTTGCAGTGGCTGGATGTGTGCTCTATACATTCATTCTAACAGCACCATTAGCCTAATCTTAGCCACCACCCTGCACTTACCTCCTTTGCAAATGCAGCTTTAAGAACTGAATATTTTCTGTTGTATCCATCTTTTAATGGAATGCAGTGGATGTGGAGTCACTTGGGCTTTCATGGGTGCTAGCATGACAGACACACGTGTGAAACTCCACGACAGATTAAGCATCATCTTTAATTTGAACTACCTCAAAGTTTGTGTGTAAATGAATATAGAGGAGACAAATGATGTCATTTAATGCTAGTCACTTTTGTGGTTTCCTGAGCTACCAAAGAGCAGGAAAACTTGTTTCAGGGAAAAGAAAGCCCTGGAGCAGTAATGAGATTAAAAGCTGTGATTGATCAGCTCTGTGGCTTTCTGGGATCTGGCCATGGGAGCACCAAAGGCTGCTCTGTTCTGGGGGCTCAGTTTGCTCCAGCCCTTTGGGATTTTTGTAACAAGAGAATCTTACACAGATCCGTCTGCCTTTGCACCCTGGAGAAAAAATTTTGCTTCTGAAATTGCTGTGACATGCTGATGAAAAGAGGTCACTTCTAGAGGACTGGAATAGGCAAAATGCCTTCATGTGGAGGAGAGAAAGAAGGTTCAGTGTCATTCCAGAGTTTCTGCACAGACAGGTACATTTCTAAAGGATTCCATCACGCAGAAGAGATGATACAGATTGGAGCTGTTTCTAAATAATCATTACATATTCTTTTCCTAATGTTTCTCTAAACACAGCAGGGAGCAGTGCCATCCTATTAGCCTCAGATATTCCAGAGAAACTGTTTACAGCCTGGACAGTGACTGTACAACAGAGGTAAAAAAAATTTAATTGTGCTCTGTGAATACTGAGCCTTAATCCTGTGTTAGGGTGAAACAATTTTTGCAAATACTTAAAAGTAGAGGAAATTACAAGGTTAAGAGTCTATTCATTCCAGTTTTACAAGGCTTTAGTTTTGTTGACTTCTCTCATATGTGCTGGGGATATATAATGTTTCTGGGCCCTGAATGTGATGCTGTCCCATACAAGCTGGAACTGAGAAAACCTGTGTTTTTTGTATGTTAGTGCTGCAGTTTCCCCTGAGGTTTCCTTATATCACATTAGAAATTCTGGTTGTCTGACTGTTTATCTCAGGATGAGAAAGATAAAAAAGGTCTGAATACTTGTCTCCCTTCGTACTAAACATGTGTTTGTTCAGTTTGTTTCTTGAGAAACTTGAGGTCTCATTTGCAAGCTGTGAATAGAGGAAATTGAAATGCTGGAATAATGGAAACTAGTGGAAACACGATGATGCAAAATGTGCTGTTTGCAGACTCTGGGCAAGCATGATGTGACAGCACAAGCAATCTGGAGTCCAAACGGACAGAATCCAGGGGACAGCCACAAAAACACCCCAAATCTGGAGAAATAATTGACAAAGAAACATTGACAGTCGCAGTTGTGTCAATAACGTGGTTAGCTTAACTTTGGTGTGCTGGGAGCTGTTCCCTGAGGTGGAGGGGGGCCCTGGGCTGTCTGAAGGTTGGCTGAGGGGTGCAGCAGAGCTGCTCCCTGCCTCCTGGGCACCCACATTTCACAGGTGAGTGAAAGCTGTGAGGGGCTGGGGCAGGGCTGCCAGGGTGATGGGCAGGGAAAGGGGAATGCAGAGCTGGTGATGGCAGGGTGGGTGCTGTCCTTCTGCCTGGGTATTCCATGGGAAATGGAGTAATCACCAGAGAGCCCTTGTTCAGCTGACTGGAGCTTTTAATTCCTGTGGAAATAAGAAAAAGATGCAAAGCTTTTAATGATTGATATCTGACATTTCAATTGAAGATCATTACTTGGCCTCGCTCTTTAGATAAGACTGCAGTCATACCACACTAAATATACTCCTAAAATACAAGTCCTCAACATTCAATCCAGTCTTTTGTTTGGTTGGGTAATCTTGCTTCTTTTAAGTTCCCTGCAATGTGGAACTCTAAAATCTGAGTAAAAATATTGCTGTGTTGGTACAGAGTGAAAGTTGCTCCAAAGTGCCTTTCCACTGGAGTCAGCTTTTAAAGCTTCAGCCTGCTCCTTCTGATTTTGCACAATGCAGTTCACTTTATAGGGTAAATTAGGGAAATTTTTTATGGCTTTTTTGTTTTTTTTTTCTTGCACACTTCTCACAGGCACTAAATTGATGCCATTGCCCAATATAGTGGATGCAGGAAAGAGATTGGGGGTTAGAAAACCTGATAAATTAAAATCTGTGAGAATACTGTAACCTGTGAAAGACAGTAACAGCAAGAGAAGTTGATGTTTGCATCAGAAACAGTAGCACAGAAGTATTATATTGTATAGTGGCTTCTATTCTTGTCCATCTGTGTCTGTGTTGAAAAATCATGTAAGAATTCATCGACTTGCTTTCTGTCAGCTTGACTTGCTCCTTTTTGACCTGAGCTGTGTGGCTGGAATTGTAGTACTTGAATTACAGCCTCAAAGACTGCAGGTTCAATAATAGTCATTTTCTGAAGTGCTTCAGAAAAACATTCCATATTGTTCACACAGCTTAATTGTTGTAAAGTTGTGCAGTTCAAAGCTATTGTTTGTTTTCTCTGCCAAAAGTTCAAAATGTGGTGTGGGGTTAGTGGGGGTGATGTTGATTACTTTTGAACATGGAAAAAGCCCAATTCTAACATATTCCTTTTTAACTGTAGCTGTGTATCTGGTAAAATGCTTTGGATAGGCAACTTTTAATTTATATTTATTATAAATCAAGGATTTGGGAAAGTATGTACTCAATTCTTCCTATCCTTCTACCAAGAGAAATGAACTAAAAATGAAATAAAAATGTCCAAGAGAAAAAAAAAAAAACTGGAAAAAAAATTCTGAAAGGTGCTTAATTATTGCAGCCCATTAAAATCTTTAGGTTTTGCATTGGGAATATCAAACATCACCTTAGCAGTGACAATTTGCTGGGGTTTTTTGTTGGGTTTTATTGCTTAGGACAATTAAACAATCATTTTGTCTCAAAAATTTTTCCCCAAAGTTCTTTCAGGCAGGTGAGATGAGAGAACTGATTCCATGTGAACTTATGGAGGAATGGAAAAACCAAAAGCAAGGTTTCTGCAATAGGTAGTCAGGCAGTTTGTGTGTGTATTGATTAGTATGAAGATACTCATATGCATTCAGTAGTTATTTGGTTTGCTGTCTTTGTCAAATGGGATTTGCCTGCTCAGTAATTCAGCACACCACTGATGCAGGGTGATGGGAGGTGGATGAGGCTGCATTAGACCTTTTATCAGAAAAAGGATCAGCATTCGGTGAACAAACAGCAACAAATTCATGGCAACATCCAGACAGCTGCTGTTGTGTTTCTGGTCTTCTCCAGGTGTGAGGGAGTACTGTAAGCAGCATTCTTCTCATTCATAACCAGTCGTGTAAGTACTAATTAGTTACAATAACTATCTGCTGTAATAGCTTCTGTAATTATTGCCAAAAATGGAACAAATGTTTCAGAAAACAAGCTCTGCACTGGAAGCAAAGCTAGCCCAAATTTCTCTTGCCAGATTTTGATTTTGCTTACATCAGCAAGAGCAAGTCCAGCAAAGTTGATAAAGTCAGTAATTCCTGACCAATATCAGGTACTAGTTATGCAGAAGGAGCTGATAAATTATTTTAGTCTTGATTTTAATCCAGTCATTGATATGGAAACCGTTGAGTTTTGCTTATCCTTTAGGCAAATGATCCTTAAGCAAAAAATTAGATCATTCAAAGAAGTCTCCAAGGAAGTGCTCAACTTCCCCAAGATCCTGGAACTGTAATTGAATGTTCCCCTTACCTGTTGGCAACTATTGTCACTATTTCTGTGACTGTTGGCAACGGCCAGTCTTAGTTATTATTGCTGAGTCTTCTGACCTCTGCTTTTTGTTGCATTTTGTGGGTGTACTCTTCACAGAGTGTTCAACACTGGGTGAAGGAAGGTTCTTGTTGAGGGGCAGATACCAGAGTGTCCTCAGTGGCTCTTTCACAGAAAACCAGGCAGAGCACAAGCAAATCAACCTCCTTATCTGTGAATGCTTTAGTGGCAAACCCAACCAGAACAAATGAGCAAACAAAAACCCAACACTCAGTGGCACCCTGTCCAGGTGAGCCTCCCTTGCTGATGCTGTCTATTCAATTCTCTGCTTGCATCAGTGTTAGCTTGCAGCTCTGGAAAACTCAATGTGCAAGAATATCACAGACTCTTCCAGCTACTCACCAGTAACGTGATTTTGCTAGATTCCTGTCTTACCTAAATACTGTGATCTGGGGAAAAGTCAGAATTTTGTTGTTTTGAATTTGGTTCTTTGATTATATTTTATCAATTTGTGGGCATACAAACATATAAATTTACGTGCAAAGTACCTGACGTGTTCCAAAGACCACAAAAACCTCTGAGACTTGATCTCTTTGAGTTGCTAGCCCAGATGTACAGTTAGGTTCTTATTTTGTGTATTTGTTTTATTCTTGTGGGCTCTTCAGTAGCAGAGACCTATCCCAAAATGAAATGTGTAGGATTGATGTTTAAGGTGTTTTCAGTTTTGTTTTTTCACGCTTTCCAGTTTTTAACTTTTTCTCTTTTGGTGCCTAACAGGCATCCTTAAAAAACCTACTGAAGTTTCTATGAGCAACGGGGTTATTTCACTGAAGATGATTTCATGTAGGGTTTAATTGCTGCAGACTTAGGCAGACTTCCTGATTAAACCCTCATCATATTTGCTATCAGAGCTTCCTGCATCAGATATCTGCTTTGTCAGGTCTGAGTAGGCTCATCTAAGCTTCTCTGGCAACAGGCAAGATGAAATGCAGCTTAAGACAAAAATCTGGAGCAAATTGCACCTACAAGCCTGGGTTCAGCTGAGGGATGAAGTGGTTCCTGACATAAATTCCCAGAAATCATGTAATACAAGGCTGGAAGAGGCCTAAAGCACTTATCTTTCCTGAAGTGAGGAGCAGTAACCTGGTGTTATCTTTAACAAGTACTTACCTAATGACTTCCTAAAACCTCCTAACTCTGAAAGCTCCCAGCCCATCTTTCACTGCTCCACTGTCCCTGCAGCTCCCTTATGCAGAACTGGATTCATTTGCTCCTTACAGAAGTGGTCTTAGTCATCTGCCCTTCTTTTCTGAAGCAATTCTTTATGTTTTTGAAGCATAATACTCATCTCCTCTGCTCCTCTCTGTGTTGAGCTCTCCTGCTTTTTCCTTGTGACTCACATTTTCAGCCTGCTCATCTTATTGCTCTCATCCGGATTGGTTTTTTTCTGGTTGGGTCCCCTCTTTTTATTCTTCTTCCAGAAACTGAACTTTGAGGAGCTGTCTGGCTCCCTTTTTTGTTGAGGATCACATGTACAGGTAACTGAAAACAGTGAGAGCGATGCTTCTGACCCCTTGAGTTATTTGTGTTGTGGAAATTCTGACTGTGAGTGCAAAGGGATTAATTGATTACTAATTTGAAATTCCTTAAGTTTGTGTTTGTGTTGTTGTTTTTGTTTGGTTGTATTTTTGTTTCTTTGGAATTTTTTGTTAATTTTTGTTTTGTTTCGTATTTAATGATAGCATTTTCTGTATTGATGTGTCAAATGCAAAATTGTGCAAACCCAGAGGTAAAGTATGATGTGCTTTTGGTTAATAAGGTAACCCTTTTTCACATTAGTTATCTTTCAAACCACACTGCAGGATTTTATGAGAAAACTTCCAACAAGAAATTCCATGGCATGAATGTACATGACATGAATGAATTTTTGTATTTTAACTAAAATTTGCTCAGAGTAGCACTTTTTTTGCAATTCCAAATACCTGATAGAGACCCAAATAAACCAGTGGAAAAGCTTTTCAGATATTCCCTCCCAGGTTTAGTGAGCTCACAACACAGTCTGTCTAGGCAAAGTCGTGTTCTGCTTTCAGTGTAGGCTGCGGCTGAAATTTATGGGAGCATTATGCAGAACTTAGGATAGAATTGTGGGAAATTATCTATTTCCATTAACAGCATTGAATTTACTCAGTGCCATTAAATTGGTGCCTTTCCTTTGGAGTAATGCTCAGTAGAACCTCAGCTGTCTCTGCTTCTTCTGGAGAGGTTCTGTGGGGAAGAAGCTGACTGGGGATTAGCTGGATTACAAGGAAATGTGTTGACTGATGTCATTTACAGGCATCAATACTTATTGGAAACCAAAAAGTGCACAAATGTGCCTTGAAATGGTACACAGCAGACAGACAGTCTTTTGGCAGTGATACAATGAGATATTAAAAGGAATTATTGTACCTGAGGTGTGGGAATTTATAGCATCCCTTTGTACAGGCAATCTAAATGTTAATTGGTAACTATAACAGTTTTCATCTTTTATCTTGAAGCTTAGCATTAGCTGTGTTGTCTTCCCTTGCTTTGCAGTTTTAGTCGCTTTGGTTTATGATGAAATATCTTGGATGTGAAGTTCCATAATATTTTGGTCTCTTAAACCACAGAAGCAATAAACTTGTCAAATTATCCACTAAAACCAATGCAAACACAGCACAACATTACCCATCATTTGTAATACCTGGAAATAGCCATTTGCCCAAAGCTTCCAGAGGTACTTGCTAATTTCAAGATCCAAACCAAATGCCATGAGTCTGCAGGCTTTTGGATTTTTTTCCTTCACATCTTCCTCTCTTAATTGCCCTTTGTTCCTTTCCAGTTGCCTCTACAGGACAGAGTTGCAGCCCTGCAGGGACGATGCAGCCTCTGAGCCTCCCATGTTGCAGAGGCAGTGCCTGGCCCCAGAAGAGCACTTAGGGCCATTCTGTGTGACATTACAGACACTTACAGGGTCAGCCCCAGAGCCTGAGCTGGTGCAGGGCTGTGTTTCAGGGGAAGGCAGGAGAATAAAAGACTCGTGGCGAAGAACAGGGCAAAGCTCTTAATGATAACCCAGCAACAGAAAAAATGTTCTAAGGGCCTCTTTTTTTTCAAATCCCACATTAACAAATATGTCAGGTTGTGTTTCCCACCTAATAGGATGCTGCAGGATTTGAGATGTGTAATGAGAGTATCATGAACATTTTGCTAATAAAAGAAAAGAGGAAACTCTCTCAGAGGTGATGTTATACAAGTTAGACATAGTGGAGACGTGAGGGGTCTGGAAAATTGCTTGTGTCAGAGGCTGGAATGTCAGGCAGCTGGTGATGAGCTTGGGAGCCCAAGAATTTGGGGAATATAAGTTAGTAGAGATCAGTAACTATGTTTGGGCTCAGCAATAGCCTATACTGAATGAAGAGGAAAATGTTTTAGTTAAATTTGGAATGAGGAGGGTGTGAGATTGGGAGGTACTGTAGGAACAGGTATAGAAATAGAAGCCTGTTCTCCAGAGTTCCTTTATGAAAGAATTGGAAGTGAAGTCAAAAAGTGCTTAAAATCTAAATGAAGACTTCCTTTATCCCCATTCTCTTTCATTAACTGCCCAGCTATTACCAACCCTCAAGTGTCATTCCAGAGTTGATAACCATGGCATAGCACTGACCAGAGAACTGACAGACCTGCTCTGCCGTGGCTGATTTCTTATTTGCTTTCTGATGTTGTTTTGTTTGTTTCTTTATTGATTTCCTATATGGCAGTATTTGAATGTTTCTGTCTCAGAGAAAACTGAAGCTGTTTGTGTCACTCCCCACGCTTCACTCCATTCTGGCAAGTCCCTCAGGGACGTTCTCACACACATGGTGCTGTGTACAGGCGGCAGCTCCTGTCCCCAGCTCTGGGGCCAGGTGTGTGTGTGCAGCAGCAGGGGGATCTCCATGACTGGAAATAATCCGATTTCACTGCCTGACTTGTCAGCAGCTGGAGTGGATTCCAAAAACTCTGCATCTCCAGACTCAAGCTGCTGCTGCCTGGTGTTAAAACATAAGTGACTTATTGCCAATCTAGCTCCTAGACAGGAGCAAAGTGCCAAACTACTTTTCATAGAGATTTTCTTATGTGCTGCATCTCTATCTTTTCTGCTTTCAGTAAGAGAAGGAAGCTAATTCTGCCTCTGTGCATATCACTTCAGATTTTCTTTTCCCTGTCTTTCAATGTCTTGTTAGCCCAAGAGCTGCCTAGACTCCCTGTCCTCCATAAACTCCAGCAAAGTGGCTTATGAAGGGCTAGAAATGGCAACAGATAACCTGAAAAAAAGTGGAATCTTAAAATTAATTGTATTTATGTATTTCTTATTAAAATAGCATTGTCTGAGAACAAAGCCAAGATGTCTTAGCATTGATTTATGTTTATGCTAGAAATAGAATGTTGCTTGAATTGAATGTTTTTGACAGAGGAGAAGCAGCAGCAGGAAAACGTTTAGGCTGAGTTTATATTTTGCAGTCTGCTTTCCTTTTCATTTGAAGTTACCTATCCTGGCATTTCTTTTCATTTTCAGAAAAGAGAAAAAGGCAGACCTGAGGATGATTTATAAACTCAGGGGTTTTTGGGTTTTTTTTTAATGTCGGTCATTGAACTGAAGAAAACTGCCTCCTAGGGAAAACTTCTCTTCACCAACTAACAACACAGCAGGGCCAGTTTTGTTCCTCCAGCTCCCATCACGTTATTGCCTGGGTGCTGTCCCTGCTGGGGGGGATTGCAATGAGAGCTCAGCACCGGGGAGTCAGTGTGAGAAGCTGGCAGTGTGTGCTGCAGGGAACATTGAGTGGCCAGTTTCTGTTTGTACATTCTGGATAATCCACTCTCCCATGGGAGTGGCCCAGGGTTTTTGAAGAGCAGTGCTGTGCAGTGGATGCCATCTCCCTGGGAGAAGACTGCTTCTTAGACATAATAAAATTCATTCTATCTCAAGTAACAAAACCGTAGGAAAACGTCATCACTATGCCAGCTTTTATGACTTTTGATTTTAAACAGTGCACTGACAAGTTATAGGCATGTGACTCCCGTCATACTAATACAGAAAGGAATTTTTTTTTCCTTGTATCTCAATTTCAGCCCTGAGAGCTCTGTGTGAGCCAGGCGGGAGGCTGGGTACACTCTGAGGATAACTTTGTTTCATTGAGTGACTATTTCAATAACCACTTCTGTATATGGGATGTCAACAGACAGAGGAGGCAGGTGGCAGATTAGAATTAATTACGTGGGGACTCAGAATCTGTCATGTTTAAGTTCCTGTCACTGAACCCAACAGAAACATAAACCAGAGCCTAAAGTGGTGTTGTTTCCAATTGCATCCTGAATCTGGACTCAGAACCAAAGCTGTTACAGCTGTTTTGCCTCTTCCAAGGAGTGCCACAAAATCTTGTTCAGTTTATCAGTTACTAGGATCCTTGAAACTTGTAATTAGGAATTTTGTTTAATAAGTATTATGTTTTTCCAGTTTATATTGTGTGAAAACCAGATTGAGAATTTCCAGAAGCAAGTTCGTGGAAGACTTTCCCTGATTTGAAGCAAAGGGGTTGTAAACACATTGTTGGTATAGAAGGTGAAGAATTTCTTGTAGGGCCATGGATGATTCAGTTTTATTGCTGGATTTGGGAAAGGGGTGAAGATAAACAGGATCAGGAAGTGGCAGGATAGGGAGGGGAAGAAGTCCTCTGACTTCTGAAGTTTTGTTCTAGATTTGGGAAATAAATGCACTTATAGGTCCTGACAAATCAGCATTTTCTAAAGCAAAAACATTTAGGAAAATCCAATATAGTTCAGTGTGTAAACTCTTTATCCTCTGATATTTTTTTTGTTTAATACTACTCAAATTTGCACAAAAGTGGGATCTTTTGTTTCTTTGTAGTTCAGTTAATCCTCAACATAATATTTATCCCATTTGTGTTTGTTAAGTGGTTGCTGTGTAAATTAGTGTATTCTATAAGGTTGTAACTTCAGAAGGAGTATAGGGACTCAAAAAAAAAATCTAAACATGATCCTAATTTTTATATAAATGTTTGTATAAAACAAAATTGGAGAAAGGAACGGGGAGAATGAGGACTTGAGATTTTTTGTCCTTTTCTCACAAAGAAGGTGTTGTCTGCCTGGACTTGAGCAAGGCCTTTGA